>JACXGM010036207.1:0-11488 GCA_016801145.1 Umbra pygmaea
GAAAAGCATGCATTTAGTTTTGTTGGGATTTAAGAGCAGTTGAAGGTTATAGAAGGAATGTTGAATGGAGTCGAAGCTCTTTTGGAGGTTAGTTAACACAGAGTCCAATGAAGGGCCAGATGTGTATAGAATGGTGTCATCCGCATAGAGGTGAATCTGCGAGTCACCAGAGGCATGAGTGACATCATTGATATACACATATATATATATATATATATACAGCACAGATCTTAAAGTCCAGTCTCTACAACTCCTCTCCTCTGACAGGAGGTAAACTCAAAATAATGCGTGCCGACCATTCAACACCATATACAGGTTCTGCCACGACAGCCCTATCCAGTCTAGGCCATCGTGACACAGTGCTTGACTAGTACTTTACTATGTGCAGCATGTCTGTTTCCTGGTGGGTTAAACCAGGTTGTCAGAGCCTCTATGTTAGCCCTCAAATACCACAATAACTGGCATCATCTATTTTTACCGTATGTACATTTAAGTAGAAGGTTTTTGTTTTCTGATCCCATAATTCTACCATCAATGTGCTCTTGATCCTTGATCCATGCCTTGATCAAGTAGATGCCGTGTTATTTTAAGCTACAGTATAGAATACATTTCAGCCCCTCTACAGCATGGCTGGCCTACCCTGTTCCTGGAGGGCTACCCTTCTGTCGGTTCACTTCAACACCTGATTCTAATAATTAGCTAAATGAAAGGCACATTAGGTTACTCACAACTGGGGTTGGAGAAAGAACCTATAGGACCGTAGAGCTCCAGGAACAAGGATGGGCAACTGCTCTACAGTTAAAATTTAAACAATAGGAAATTGTTTGTTAATTATGCTAACTGAATATGTTTTGGTGGAACCGTAACATATTAATGCTTAGATTAAAAAGTTAAAATAACTTACCATGCTACAAGATAGGTCTTACTATCTAGTTAATCTGTTTGTTAATATTACTTTGTAGGCTATTGTCCTACCTATTGCAGAAGTAATTTCTCACTCTTTCTCCTCAAGCAACAACACTTTTTGCTGTAATTCATAGTTTTATTTTGTAGGGAGACAACAGTGGGGGAGGCGAGGAGAGATATAACCGCTTATTCTAAATCTCTGACCGAACAAACTTGTAACAGCAATTTGTTTGTACTAACGGATGTGTAGTAATGCGCGGCCAATGAGGATTCACTGACAAGTGGACGGTAAAAAAGTGGAATCATGAATGAATTCACTGCAAGAATGGAGATCTACTATAATATTTATATATAAAATTACTATCCACAAAGTCAAGAGGGACCTTTTCACAAAAATATGATGTGCAGCTCGAAAAACTCTGGTTCTGACTCAAAAAATTATAATACGTTAACGGCGACCCAAAATTATTTAATGTTGCATTAAGCATTTCTTTATGCAATAATTTTGCCAGCTTTAATTATATAGTATTATAGTTGTTTGTTTTTACACACACACACACACACACACACACACACACACACACACACACACACACACACACACACACACACACACACACACACACACACACACACACACACACATACAGGTCCTTCTCAAGAAAGTAGCATATTGTGAAAAAGTTCATTATTTTCCATAATGTAATAATAAAAATTAAACTTTCATATACTTTAGATTCATTGCACACCAACTGAAATATTTCAGGTCATTTATTGTTTTAATACTGATGATTTTGGCATAAGACTGAAATCAGAAAGATGCAGGCGAGCTGACATTGCCACCTTGTTGGCAGGGATGTAAGAAAAGGTGAAGAAATTCTATAATTTTTCTATGATCCTAAATCGCTTGAAGTAATTATGTGACTGTCTCACTAATTAGACAGCTCTCTTACTCAGGGAGTGCAGGGTCGAGCTAGCACCAGTGCTCCTGCATAAGGATGTATGGGTCTCTCGATGTGAATGCGCTTAGTACATACATAGGGCTGGGCTTCGTTCAAAATCTTTTGATCCGGTGCCAATTTCGATACCGGTTCCTTAACGATACTTTTTTCAATCCCATATTTATTTTAATCCATTTCAAAATCAACAGAATACAGTAAACCTAAAACCTTTAATTTCCACCTTAATTGTTTATCACTAAAGCACAAAACATAACATGTTTCATTCTTTTTACTGACAATAACAGTAAAAAAGGTTATCCAGGCTAAAATATGCTATATTGGTAAATAACTCCCTTTATATCGATAGCATGCTCACCTCCACCATGGGGCCACCACTGTCGAAAAAGCTAGCAAACCTTAAACAATAGCCACTTTCTGACCAAGTAGTTACAGGAACGTAGTTATAGGAACAGTCCACTTCTAAACAGTATACTAACTACTCTCCCCCAAAACCGGTTTTGCTATTTGCATTCGCACTGGTCAAGTGGCCATAGGAACTGTTAGGAGGGATAAGGGAGTGACTAAATCATCGCAACGGTCTTTTATAGCGTTGTCACTTGACATTAGCGTAGGGCCACATACAACAACATTTCACAGTTGAATGTTTTTGTAACACTAGGTGTATGATTGGAGATGTATGCGCATGATCTGGTTGTTTTCAGCTCAAGTTGTGTAGTACTGGGATCCTTCAGCGGCTTGCTGTTTTTTGTTTGTTCAGATTTTCGAGGCTAAAAAACGACATCCAATACAAATTAAAAAAAGAGTGTCTTAATAACTGAGTTTGAACCGCAGCGTTTAACCTCTTCATCCCTAAGTGTTTTTTTCTGGTTTTGAAAGAAATAAAACATGCCCAAATCTAATGGAGTACATCTCCAAAACTACAAGGGCTATAAACATACTCTTGGTATCAAAATGAAGGAAACACATGAGTTTTATCCTGAAGTAAAAGTATTAATGTGGATACTAGTGTGTCAGAGTACATAAAAGTAAAACACAGAATAAATTTTTGGAAATTTCAATTCCGCCTAAAAAAAACTAGTTACATAGATAATAATATATGAAGGTCATGGATCAGCAGCTTTAAAACAGTTTAGAAACATACTTTACATGTGTCAAATTTGATGTCATTATTGTGAAGCAAACAAAAGTTATAATGGTTTTAGTTGAAGGAGTCCTAGGCGGCCTTTGAAATTTGGACATTTGGGCACATTTGGGCACCATCAGTGCCATTTGACTTTTATCAGGCACCAGAGAGCAAAATTTATTTAATTTCACTAAAATATCACTATATGTGTACATTCCATCAACATACATCTAATTTGACTTTTTACCAAGATTTTTACCCAGACCTCTATGTTCCCATTGAAATAAACCATTCTATGGTAAAGTTTGACTCCAAAAAGGGCAGATTTATTGAAAAGATAGCAACACTTGATAAAAAAATGGAAACATCTTAAAACTATATACACATATGGTAACCTTCAGTGATTTAGCAATAAAAAATATGCACTTTGTACCCTAAAACTGGGCTTTTAAAATTGTTCTTATTACTATCCAGCTCTATCCAACATGTACATTCATTCATTGACAAATATGACTAAAATTCACTTTATAAAATTCACTTTATGTGGTGTCTTTTTCACATGACATGTTTTAAGTTGCGTTAGACAGCCAATCGCCGGTGACTTTTTCATTACACGCAAGTATGCTAAATGATTATTGGCTCACAGACGCTTTTGGAACCGAAAATTGGCACTGAAAGATAAATACTTTTTCGATACTTGATAGTATCAAAATATTTTGGTCGGTGCCATAAAAGTATCGATGTTCGGTGCCCAGCCTTATACATACATCTTTGTGAAAATATGATATTTTGCGTAAAACACACATGTTCTTTCACAATTAAAACCCCCAAAATCCATTTGCTTTTCGTACATAAAATATACCAAAAGATTCTACTCACTCTCACACACCAGACAGAATATTTCTCACCTTCCCTACCAGACAAAAGCTCTCTCTACTCTACAGCCTTTCAACCTTCAAAGTATGGTGTTTTTTTAAGTATGCCTTGCTCATTGATATTTAAAGCAAATCTTTTCAAACCATGTTTTTTAGCATAATGTCATATATAGCCATAACATACAAACACATGTTTACATTATTCGTTTTTTATTTAGGGTGTGAACGATGACTGACATGGCCAATGTCAACATTCATGTATATTTTCATGAAATACCAGTTGCATGTAATAACTCATGTGGGTGAAGAAGAATAAATTCATTATCAGGTTCAATAAAAAAAATATTTGGACAATTATAGCATTGCTGTTTGCACACGTTAAGTATGTATACAAAACGCTTCATTCAAACTAAGCTTTGCCCATCCCCATTTAGTTGAGGTTATGTTTGCCATTTTAGTTATAGGATAATAGGCTGTTCTGTTATAAATTTGGGACAAAATAATTGCCATTGACTAACTTAAACCACCTACAAGTGTAATCAAATGAATACAAACCTCAAATGAATATCACCATTTTCATAATTCCATTTGTCATCTTTCAGTACAATCTAATATCTTTGTTTCAGTAAGATTGTCAGACAGTCTGCGTCTCAATACGCATAGTATGCATACTAAATAGTATGCCAGACTACGATTAGTATGTCCCAAACCATAGTACGCAAATATAGTATGTCAGTAGTCCCAGATGGTCTACTATTTCCTGGGGATTTTCGAAGTATGCAACCCTGCATGCTTTTTGGGCTGATAAAGCCCATAATCCTTTGCGACACAGAATAGGAGGGGTTTCCCGAAGCCGGTCCTTCTTTGGCTGTGTTTAAATGTAATTATCAAAAAGTTAGGTAATAATAAACGTGTCATTACATGCAGTTTTTTGTTATTGTACCAATATTAAATACATTTTAAATGAAATGCGAACAGGTTGTGCCAAATGTTTAATGTTCAAACTTTGCGGGCTTCGTCGCTTGTGGAATTGGTCTAATTTTAGATGCAACATTATGACGCGTAAGTATCTCCCCATGCTAGCATACTCGCTTACTATATACTTAATAGTATGTACTTTACCACCACATGTGTAGTATGCACTTTTAGTTTGTAGTATGTAGTATGCATATTGGGATTCAGCCACTGTATTTTACTCAAGGAATGAATCATAATAAATTTCCTGTTTACTTCCTGGTTCCTGTCTAATTTGATAGAAAACAAGATGGAGAAGGATAGAGGAATGCATATTAGATTCATTGTATCTGGCTGTGATGAACCAATGACAACAGGTGTTTTTTCAGCAGAGTTTACTCATTTACATGGTGTGAGCTGTTAGTTTCTACAATATACCGTTCCAGAGATATTCATAGTAACGTCAGTCTGAAGGGTCAAATTACATTTTAGGCATTTTAATGGGAAAATGTGGTACCCACAGTTCACTTTAGAATCAGCACAAAAACCCACCACCTGAGAATAAAAAAATTTCACCCGCAACATTACTTACAAAGTAGCCCAATTCTGTGTTAAATCAGTGGACATGGCAACACTGCTTAGCTGCTTTGTTTCATTACCTTAAAAAAAACTGGTACATAAATAAGGGTTCTACTGTACATCTATGGATTGGGAAGTTGAGCAAATTATCATATTACTGAGAAACAATAGAATAAATTGTAATTAGTTATTCGTGTTTTATGGTGTAATTGAGTGAACAATATTTTGCTGGTGAATAAAAAGTGTCTAGTAAACCAAAAGGTTACTTTGAGGCTTTTACTTGGTTATGGCCAAGACAAGAGCCCTACCTAGATCAAGCAACAGTTTATTGCCAAAAATACAATGACATGACAAAAACAACTTGCAGGCATTGACTGCTTGAAGTCTGGAACGCATGGACATTGCCAAACGCTGGGTTTCCTCCTTTGTGATGCTTTGCCAGGCCTTTAACGTAGCTGTCTTCAGTTGTTGTTTGTTCATGGGTTTTTCTGCCTAAAACTGTGTCTTCAGCAAGGGAAAAGCATGCTTGATCAGGTTGAAATAAGGTGATTTACTCTGCCATTGCAGAATATTCAACTACTTTGCCATAAAGAAACTCCTGGGTTGCTTCTGCAGTATATTTCATGTCATTGTCCATCTGTAAAATGAAGCGCCGTCCAATCAACTTCGCTGAATTCTCCTTAATCTAAGCAGAATTCATAAGGTTGTTTCTGTCTTCTGTCACATCATAAATAAACACTAGTGACCCAGGGCAACTTGAAGCAACGCATGCCCAGGCCATCGCACTGCTTCCACCGTGTTTTTCAGG
Source organism: Umbra pygmaea (assembly GCA_016801145.1). Lineage (NCBI taxonomy): Eukaryota > Metazoa > Chordata > Actinopteri > Esociformes > Umbridae > Umbra > Umbra pygmaea. The sequence continues at coordinate 6,208 of JACXGM010036207.1, forward strand.
ACACAGCTTTTGAGTCAATTGTCCAATTATTTTGGTTCCTTGAAAGAGGGGGCTACATATTAAGAAGTGTAATTTGCTAAACCCTTAATTCTATTTGGATGTGAATACCCTCATACTAAATCTGAGAGGCTGCACTTTAAGCCCATATTCATTATTTAACTGCAACTTAAATATATTTTGGTAAACAGACAAAATTATGGATATTGCTAAAACAAGTACTTTTGATAACATGGGGCATATCTCGGCACAAACGTGATGGCACCTGCTTTGGCTCGCAGTGATTCTTACAACATAATCACAGGATACATATTTGAACATATACACAGATATGGATGCCATGGCTAGTCATTTATTATACTAAAACTAGTTTGAAACATTTCACGGTTACACAGTCTGCATTTAATTTCACTTAGTTTACAAATGATAGCTGAATTGAATGAACGGCTGTAGCAACTGCCTCTTTAAGGCCCTGGATAGCAGGTCAAAAGAGAGGATTAGACACTTCCCAAAATGACATCTGTGGGATTCCAGGTGCAGCAACAAGGTCAAAGGATATGAGATGGAAACAAAACATGCCTGCAGTCTGTAGTCTTTATCTTCCATTCTTGCCAGGGGAGAAGAGGGCTGCCAGGCCTGAAAACAAAGGCCCGACTTTGGAGCTCTCCACGTAAGCAGGACCGTTTTACAATAACCCTGCACATTCCAAGTAATTAGCAGAGCGTCTCTTACATGCACTTCCCCCTCTCTGACGTCAATACTGTACCTTCTGAGATTCTCCCTATGTGAATTTATTTTTTCAACACTGCTTTTTGGCAGCTGCTCTGGGCCCTGGTGTCATTTCAGTGCAGTGGCATAAGTAAGTGGAGGGACCTCCACATGGGTTTGTGTGTGGGTGCTGGTGTGTGTGTGTGGGGCGTGGGGGTTTGCTAATCAGGTGAGGAGATATTCCATACAACAAAAACTCATGACAAAACTATTTCCTGAAATCACAATTGCGAAAGTGTCATGCCATTGTAAGCCCATGGCATTTCAGCTGGATCACTATATCTCGCCTAGAAGTGCAGGTTATTAACTGCTACTAAAGAAGACACTGACACAATCAGATTGATTAAATGTCCTGTGTGGTGGACGGTGGCAGTGAGAAAGCAAGTGGGAGGGCTCTATTGTCACTGCCAATGTCACGTTAACCAGGAGGGGGGATTAATGGTAATCACTCTCACTCACTCAGGTTTTTAGGAGAATTTGCAAAGGCTTATTTTCCCATCTGATTCAGAGTGGATTGCTGCATTATCATTGTGATTAGGATTATTTTCTTTGTGTATGCAGGGCTGTGTCTGTGTGTGTATGTGTGCGACAATGAACCGATGGAGGTTTTGCAGAAATGCAAGCCAAGAAGGGCTGTTCTGAGTATCAACATGTGTGTGCATGTGCACAAAGTGTAGGCCTCTCCAATCAATTCAACAAACATTCTGTAGACATGACAGTATCATCTTTTTGCAGAAAACTGTCATGATCATATAAAATAAGACACACTGTCACAACCTTGAATAAATATAATCAGTCCAACTGCATCAAAAACATCTTCAGAGTCTGGCTCCTCTCTAGATTTCTTCCTTGGATCTGACCCAACCAGAGTTTCTTCCTTCCCACTGTGCATTCATTTATTTATTTTTGCTGGTTCCCTGGGGTTTAAGGCTCAGTATCTGCATAAGCACATTCTGACAACTACTGATGTAAAAAGGAATTCATAAACTGTACACCGATCAGCCATAACAATATAACCACTGCCTAATATTGTGCAGATCCCCATTTTTGTCACCAAAACAGCAACAAAATGTGGTGCACTGTGTTCTGACACCTTTCTATCAGAACCAGCGTTTACTTTTTCAGCAAACTGAGCTACAGTAGCTCGTCTGTTGGATCGGACCACAAGGGCCAGCCTTCTCTCCACACGTGCATTATTAAGACTTGGCCACTCGTGACCTTGTCGTTGGTTCACCGCTTTTCCTTCCTTAGACACCTTTTGATAGGTACTGACCACATTTGATTGATTGAATAGGATTGATCGGTCAAACAAAAAACAAATTTCACATGCAAAGTCAGAGACTTCATTTTAAAGAACCAAGATTGTAATTTAATCTTGATTCCTTCACAACATGCTTATTTACTTGTTTACTGCCAATTAGGTAGTCTTGGGTGGGGCTTGCGTGTTTGCTCTGCCTCGTCCATACGTGCCCCGGACAGGATTGGCAGCGGGGTTCCTGCTTGAGCCCCATATGCGAGGATGAGTGGAAGCATAGATCCCATGCCATCTGAAGTCAACAAACTTTTCCGATGCTTTAATCTACTGTAGATCTGGATTATCACTGAATATAATGTCACACACAATGGGATCAGATGTATTAAGAGCCCAGTGAACGACTCCATCTTTACACATCATTGGAACTTTTAGTTAAATCTTCCAGGAATGCAAACAAGTTGTATATAAAGTAATGGAAAAAGAAAGACCCTCCCTGACTGGCACCTCTGACTGGAAATGCACAAAAATACTGTAAAAAATATAAACAATACAACTACAGAAAAAAATTGTGAGAATTTTGTACTTTATTCATGTGTCAATGGAACCAACCACAAACATGTATTGATTAAATTAAAAAAGTTTTTTTTTCTTTTTCCTTCTCATATTGCTTGAAACCTGTGGCCTGCTTCATAATGTGGATCATCCTTCTTAAGTAATTTTTTTTAAATTGGGCTCACCTGACAAACTAATTATCACAGGTGTCTGAGATAGATTTCAGTGATCCAAAGAGCTCGGAGACGCAATACCATCCATGCGTTTGATTGAAAAACAATATATTTAATGTTTATGACACTTAATTTGCATAATAATTTGGAACACAATGTAAAGCTCTATTTTGGTTTTGTCTCTCCAAACCTTAAGTATTAAGAGGCATTAAGAGATCCCTGAATCTTCCACTTCTTAATAAGTGATTGAACAGTTCTTAATGGCAATTGCAAGGCTTTGGATATCTTTCGACAGTTATTTTCTTCTCCACATGATTAGTCTGCTCAGTGCATCCACGTCAGAGCAAACAAGCTCATTGACTATTTATACACAGACACTAATTAAATATAAAATGCCACAGATGTGGGAAATTAACCTTTATTTGCCATTTTAACCTGTGTGTGTCACCTTCTGTGTCTGTAACAAGGACAAACATTCAAGCATATGTAAACTTTTGATCATGGCCGTTCAGGTGATTTCTGCTTTCCGTATGGTTTTCAAAAAGCCAAACAACTATGTGATGCTTAATGGCTTCATCTGATCACTATCCTTATATAATGGTCAGATTTTTTGCATGAAAAGTCATTGTCAAAATCAATGCCGACATTTCACAATTTCTGCCAGGGTATGCAAACTTATGAGCACAACTGTATATTGAGCCATTACATTACTTCTTGTTCCACTAGGGCATAAAAATAGGTAACACACAGGCAATATCCCTTTGTCACCCAACAGCAAGAAGAAAACAAAAGAACTGGCAGTTCAAAAGAGACAGTTCAACTGGCAGTTCATAGACCTTCATGAATCTGGCAACGGCAACAAGAAGATCCACAAATGATTGAATATACCGCTTAGCACTTTCAGGGTAGTTATTAAAACGTTCAAAACATATGGAACTTTTGAAAACATGTTTTTGACCCCAAGACACAGCGCAAGTGTTTGGAGTTTGCCAAACATCATTTACATTATGACTGAAAAAAGTTGCTATGGTCAAATGAGCATACAAGGAGAGGCATACCACCTCATAAATTCCACCAATTGTCAGGCAATTTTGGCTGACAATATAGTTGCCTCTGCCAGAAGGCTGGGACTTGGCCGTAGGCAGACTTTCTAACAAAAAAATGACCAAAAACATACCTCAATACACACACAAAATGGTTCTGTGACAACAAAATCAATGTTCTGCCATGGCCATCTCAGTTGCCGGACTGCAATCCAATTGAAAACCTGTGGGCTGAGTTGAAGAGGGCAGTTGATAAGTGCAAACTCAAGAATGTGAAGGATCTTGAAAGGATCTGCATAGAGGAGTGGTCCAAAATCCCTCCAAATGTGTTACTTAACCTTGTCAAAGGTATTTATTTTTTTACTTTTTTAGGGGAAGGATCAGCTTCAGTATTTGACATAGGTATTGTCTTCATTCTAAAATATGCAAAATTTCAAATTCCACACATTTTTTATATTATTGCTTTCTATATTTTACCCCCATCCTAACCTTTACCTGACCAATACTGCCCTACAAAGCAAAAAGGCAGTAACTGCATTTTTGGTCAAAAATGAGTTATTATCATTTTCATGACATTCAAGGCATCCTTTGTTATGTGACAAAATGTCTTATCTCAAATGTGTGTAGTTTTGGAGAAAAATGGTAGTCGTTTGTACAGTAACTGCAAAAAGCCCTAGTGAAACAAAGCATGAGTACAGTAACATCCATTACTGTATTCTTGTTATGTTTTACCTAACAAAAAAGAACCGTGTTGCTGCGCATTGAAGTTACTGTTTCCATAGTGAACACCCACAGCCGATTTCGCGGCATCCTCACGAGACGGTTTTAACATTTGCGATTTCACCCTTCTAAAAAATGTCATCCAAATCTGTACAGTACTTTTCGAATCATCTTACTAACGAACAGACAGACAGAAACAGCACCAAAAGATGAACTTTGGGCGGAGGTAAAACTTCTAAAGGCATCAGGCTATCCCATAACATCCAGCGATTTCCAGCGAGTTGAAATTCCAAGTTGTCCGTTTTATGCACCAGGGATGTGGCACTGGAGAGATACAGGCTCAGTAGAGATGGCTTGTGTGCTATGCCATCCTTAGAATAACATCATAAATTAATATTATTATTATCTTTATTATATATATTCATTTATTATTAAATGTATGTTTAGTAATTTGAAATATCTGTCCCATGTATTAATTTCATTCAGTACTTTGTGTTTATAAACCTACTGAAACAGATACTGCACCATAAAAAATCATCAATTTGTCTATCTTAGTTATCATCATAAGAGTTTAAAAAGCCTTAGAAACAATTTTGCAAAATGATTTTGTTTTGCTCTGTTGAATTGGGGTTTAACTTGCCTATATTGCTCCAAAGAAAAGTTGTTTTACATTGCCTTAACATTAATGAGATTTGTAGGTAGCCTATAGCAGATTCATTACAGATACAGAATCATCCCCAGACACACATTAATCTAATACTCAAAAATAATAA
>JACXGM010036208.1:0-11460 GCA_016801145.1 Umbra pygmaea
AGGCACATCAACAGGGGAGAGATTATAAGATTTATAATTTAAACTAGGCACATCAACAGGGGAGAGATTATAAGATCCATAATTTAAACTAGGCACATCAACAGGGGAGAGATTATAAGATCCATAATTTATACTAGGCACATCAACAGGGGAGAGATTATAATAAAATTAAAAAAATAAACCTAGGGGTTAATAACACATTGGTACCGAGTCGACCGTTCTCTGGGATATGTTTTCATGCTAATCGAATGTGCCCAGTTTTAGTGAGAACGGTTGACTCTGTACCAATGTGCTATTAACCCCCAGGTTCATTTTGCGCCGGAATTGTCCTTTAAGGAATCCATGTTGAACGGCAGCTGTGATAACAATTTAACGGCTTGGCTACACATGCTTGGAGGAAGCATGTGACCGTTCTTTGACCGTTCCGCACCCGAGGGAGGTTGGAGAAGAGAACATGGGATGTGGAAATGTAAATGACATCCTCTTGCTTGCTATCAACGATTTGTGTTCAAACCATCCACCTTTACAGATGTATGCACCAATATAGTTTATTTATTACTCAAAATTTTGGGAATAACAACAAGAACTAGAAAATGCAGTGGTGATTATTAATCTATGTTGTTTCTTTTGATGGCCACCTACCGGATTTATTTAGACGGCTGGTCAGATTGTTACTTTTTGGTGATATATATTTTCAAATGTGTACTCGGTTAGGCTGTGTTAATTACAGGGATACAGTAGCCTAAGTGTCCTAAATGTGCATGCGGCTCATTTGGTCAAGATTTGCTTATTTACAGTAGTAATGTTTTTAAAGTATTTCCACTTTTGGACCTTTTTTATGCACATTTGGTCATGTGGGGAAGATTTTGGAATGCTTCTAACCTAACACAAATGCGCTATAGGATTCCGATAGGATTGCTATTGAACAATGTTATATAAATGTTATTGATAACTTTTAAACTCCCATATAATTCTTATTTATTTGGGACATACAGTACTATAAAATGCTTATAATAATATTTTGACAGAAAAAAAGACCAGAATGTTATATAATATCTGACAGTGAGCTTTTTGTACACAATGGTATTTTAAGATTTGTATAGTATGCCCAAATTTACCATAAGTATCCTATAGGATGGTTTTCAATTATATTTCTATAATATAATTCTATAATAATTCCATAGGAACCCTATAGTGCTTTTCTGTAAGGGTAACCTTCGGAATTGGTAAAGAGCTCTAATCAGAAATTCATGAAAAGAAAGAAAATATTTGTGTGTATTGAGAAGCAGAGAAGTATTGGTTTTTGTGCCCTGTAAGGACCGACAGACTGTGTAGAAAGCTTATATAATTACTTTCTATTTTTATTTGCTGAGGTCGTAATATCTATATGGGGTTTTTCAACTTTTGTTAAATACAAAGGGTCAAGTGGAAATATTTTTACATTTGGAAGGGTGGTACATACAGAAGGGTGTGTTGTCCAGGGCTGGAGTTACAGTCATTTCTAAAGGTGGATATAATTCACAGGGTTTGGCAGGGCTCACTGATTTTGATTAAAAGTCAATATGGTCTATGATTAAGTGGGTCCAGGATTCAAAGTCAATATGGTCAGTCAGTCATTCCTGCTGATTGCCGTGTGTGTATATTATCTACTCTAGACTGAGACCCATTGTGCACTGAAGACACTGGGGTGTCACCTTTTTTGATGTCTAGGGAATGCTCCAAATACTCGTCTTCTGTGACGTTTCTACCATCAATCTCAAGACGCAGAGTGAAATCTCTGACGGCCCACACAAAGTCCGGAAAGAACTGAACATATTGCATGTCTTCTTCCTCATCATCACAGGATGAAGCTGCACTGGATGATTTGACCTTGATCCGATCTGTCAGCTCAGTCACATATCTATAGTGTCAGTTAAGAAACTAATAATATCTGAAACACAGAAATACATTTAGTGTCATTTGGTAAGTTGCTTTATTTAACAAGTGTCCATATGCTGTACAAATTGCGATATCCGACCTGCCAAAGAATATTCAACAGCGCAAAATTATTTTTTCTGTATTATTGTCTAAGAACCACAGTCACCCAATTGTGATTTTCCCAAATAATCAGTGACCATACCAAAACAAACTCAGGAACAACATACATCAATAGTTTTGATCTTTAAGCAAATGTTGACAGAGATTTTATAATACAGACTTTCTCAATACAGGGAGATTGAGAAATGAATGATAAATGTCACCAAAAGTGATTCCCTGTTATGTACTGTATATGCTATGTACATGTTTTGCACTGTTTGATCTACCCTGATCAAATGGTTTTACTCCTTTTTAACTAACAGGACACAAAAGGTGAAAGTCAATGGCATGCTGTCAGAGGTTAAACAAAGCAACACGGGGGTCCCACAAGGTTCTGTGGTATCACCCATACTCTTCACATTGTACACCAATGACTGCTGGAAAGTACACACAAATACTTATATTATAAAATTTGCAGACTATACAGCAATTTTGAGCCTTTTCCAGAAGGAAATAAACCCTTCTGTGTACCAAGATGAGATAGACACATTCATCAAGACACCTACATAAATGTCACAAAAACACAGGAGATGGTCCTTGTGTGGTTATAAGACATTATGCATTTCTCAAAAGTAGAGCCTTACGTCATTATAGATAATGATCTATAAAGCAACATAGAGCTTTATATGTGTATTTAGAACAACTTATGCATCATTATAATACTTATAGTTAGTGTTATAATGCCTTATCGATAGTATTATAAAAGCATTATAAAATGTACTTCATAGAACATTTCACCCAAATTTCCCCTCAGGGACAATAAAGTGTATTCTACTCTACTATGCTAAGCACTTGCACTGATTTACACTTGAAGGAATGGCTTCAACAGTGTTCCAACATTATACAAACAAATAATATGAATAATTAGTAATAATACATATTACTCTGTGTCCAATACATAGAAGACATACATCTGTTTCTTTTCAGAACAGCACTTTCACTTTTCAGAGGAAGAACTAGCAAGTGTGCGAGGAAACGTCTCTCACACATGAAGCAGCCGCGGTCGGTGGATCTTAATTGGGGATGCCGGGCTTGCAATACCGTCCAGACTGGGGGAAATGGAATGTATCACACAATGAGTTTGATGTGCTACACACTGTTCCCTTCACTCCGGTCCCGAATGTATTGCGAGCCTGGCGTCCATAATTAAGATCCACTGACCGCGGCTGATGTGAAGGTATAAGTTAATCAACGGGGGAAAATTAAAAAGCCTGCCATGTGTAAAATGAGCTTGGCATGACTAAAGGATACTGCAGGTTTTCCACCGCTTGATTGTCGATAGTCCCTCGACTGTTGTAGACCAGAGTGCTGCTCAACAGAATAGCCAGGGAGAAGATCCACGCATCGTTCTTAGTATCCCCCTAAGGAAAGTACGACAAAACGTATTAATTAATCTTATTCAGATATTTCTTCACAGTTCTTGCTTATGGTAATAGTATTAATTGAAAAGATATTAAAGCTTAAAGTCCCACCTTCTCCACATCCCCCAACCCCTCTGTATCCAGCAGTACCATGGTGTGGTCTCTTTTTACAGGATGAGGTACACACCACATCCAGATGCCCTTAGTCTTCGACTGAACAGTGGCTCCAAGGGCAAAACCTATCAACATTTCATAGAGGAAAATGAATAGAACAATTCTAATAATTCTGAAAATGTACAAATTTTTTCCTCTCACAAAGTCATTAAATGTTTTGCTCTTTGCCTTATCACAACAACCTGAGGTAGAATGAAACATCAATTGTGTCCACAAAGCACATCTCATAAAGCCATTCTGCTTCTTATCACTCAACCAGTAAGTTCTAATTATCAGCACATACTACTTGGAGAAAAACAAATCGGGGCCAGTGAGATTTACTGAGCTTACAGTTGCCCAAACGATCACAAGGACTCACTGAAAAACAATACTGTAGGAATCCCTGCCTTTTGACCCAAATTGACAGTTCCGTCTGGAGTTTAAACACAGACAGTACATACTCAATTTGCAACCCCACATTTGAGCCCCTGTTGCCTATGTTTAACTACATTGGTAGGCAGATTGTAAGTCTGATTACTGTTAGACGGTGCTATGGAGAGTAAACTGATGCATTTTGAGATGAATATTTCAAAAACTGAGAAAGCTATTTCACAAAGGGTGCTATTATAGCCTTATTACATTCCGTAAAGGTCAACGATTTCAATTTGATGAAAAATATGTCTTGCGGCTATTAGATGGTACTATGTAGAGTAAACTGATGCATTGTGAGATGAATATTTCAAAAACTGAGAAAGCTATTTCACAAAGGGTGCTATTATAGCTTTATTACATTCCATAAAGGTCAACGATTTAAATTTGATGAAAAACATGGCTTGCGGCTATTAGATGGTACTATGTAGGGTATACTGATGCATTTTGAAATTAATATCTCAAAAACTGAGAAAGCTATTTCACAAAGGGTGCTATTATAGCTTTATTACATTCCATAAAGGTCAACGATTTAAATTTGATGAAAAATATGTCTTGCGGCTATTAGATGGTACTATGTAGAGTATACTGATGCATTTTTAGATGAATATCTCTAAAACTGAGAAAGCTATTTCAAAAAGGGTGCATTTTTCACTTTAAAATAATCCTTAAAAATCAACAGTTGATATTTAATGAAAATAATTTCTTGCGGCTGTTAGAGGGTACTATGTAGAGTAAACTGATGCATTTTGAGATTAATATCTAAAAAATTGCGAAAGCTATTTAAAAAATTGTGCATTTTAGCATTGAAATATTCCTTAAAAATGAACAGTTGATATTTCATTAAAAGCATGCCTTGTGGTTGTTAGATGGCATTATGAAGAGTGTACAGTTGCTTTTTGGGATAAATATTTCACAATTCGAAAAAGCTATTTAATAAATGAAATGTGTACTCTGTCATATAGAAACCGAAGCTCTGTGTGATGCACTTTTACCCTGGTCCCTAACTACTCCGTTCACCGATAGCTACAGTATTTCTTGTCCGAGATTCGGCACTCTGCATTCGGCAAGGCGGAAGACGTTGTGTCGTAACCGTGGAGCATGTGAATGTGTGAATGTGGGAATATAAAACTTTTTTTACACGCGGTCCGGCAGAGTGTAGATGGAAACATGAAATGTGTGGTGTAGCTAGTATATGACGCTGCAATGGAAAAAAAACATATGTTTCTCTGCATTAGTCAGTCTCACCTTTTTTCTTCCCAGCCAGTTTGTTCATGAGATAAGACTTGCCAGTGCGATACAGCCCGACCACTGCCACAACTACCACGTCCTGGTTCAGTCCATGCAGGTACTTGATGGCCTCAGGGACTACACGAAGCTCTCCGTCAACATTTTCGATCAAACACATTGGGGAATCCATGATGAAGAGATAAAGAAAGCAGAAAAATGCTGAAAAATGTGTCTTGCCAGTCGCCTCCACACACAGTGACTACAAAAAGACGTCCCGTTTTATCTATTTCAAAGCAGCTGATGTGAAAGTGAAAGATGAATCTGAGGGCAGCACTTTCAGTTTCAGTGTGACAGTCATAGTTATGTTTGTGAATGACCAAGAGACAACAGACCTGAAAAATAACGCACTTCAAATCTTCTATAAGTAAGCAATTGCATTTTGGCATCTGCTATTGATAAGCAAGTTGGGAAAACATCAATACTAGACCTCGTCAAATAGACAGTTTCATTTTCCCACATTCATGTGCTCTCATCGTCCGGATCAAACCGTCTCCCACTGGTGGTGTGCTCACCTTAAGTGTCGGCGAACCGTGTAGGTAGGTTATTAGGGAGCTATGCTAATGCAGAGATAACTGAAGCGACTTATTTTTTTGACAAAATAACAATCAATTATTATTTGTGATTACCTTTGAAATAGCTTTGATTCTCCTTTGAAAAGAAATGTGGAAATAGTAGTAATATTGTGATTAGCTTATTTGTATCGAAACAAATATATTTTTTAAAAGTAGTAGTAGCCTAGTTAAAAATAATTTTTTTCCCAACTCACACCTAAAAAGGTTATAACCATTCCTTTGTTGATGAGAAAAGTGTTTATGTAAAGGGCCGTCTTAATTCATCCACGTAAATCATGCTAAGGACACAAAACGTAATAGGTTGTGAAATGATCCTATCGTTTCGATACAAAGCTAGGGAATGACCTGACTTTAGAAGGAGACACTGAGGGAAATGAGGGAGGGGCATGCGTTGTTATTTTTGTATTGGGGAGTCTTTAGTATTTTTACTGTATATTTTTCCCAGGGGAAGTTGAGGGAGCAGGGAGGGTTGTGTGATTTTATAATCAATGACTATTTGTCACGGTCGACCCCAGGTATGCCCGAGGAGGCGCACCTGCCTGACTCCGTTTTGTGTACTGTACTGGTTGTTTTTCCCAGACTTTGTCTGTTTGTGTCACAACCCTCAAAAAAAGGCCTGAGCCTGTAAATGCAGGGTAATCAAATCTTACATGGGCCGTAGCCTGCTGGTTTTCTATTCTACCTCATCATTAATTTCATCCACCTGGTGTCCCAGGTCTAAATAAATGCTGGATTAGAGGGTTGTAATGAAAACATGGAGTGGATCTGGATTCGAGGTCCAGTTTGAGTATGAGGGCTGTAGTGTCTGTTGGTGAAGCAAGCAATCGCAGAGATGGTACTGTGCAGGTTCATAGTGTCTAGAAAGAGGTTTCTCTGTCTAATGAGTGTGGGGGGGCAGCTAACCCAGGCCTGTGGTGACAAATATGTCTCCCTCATAGGCCTGTACCTCCTCTTGTTGTCCCAGCCGTGCCTACCCAACACCCTGTAGGGAAAGCTGAATGGACTATACCACCCTAATATTAGTGGGGTAGCGAGGATAGGCCTCCGACTCCCAGATTCAGTCGAGAGTGGCACAGATGATGTTGTCCCACTCATCGAAATCAGCATCTTCTCCTACGGGGTCGTAGTAGGCTTCATGCTCCCATACTGGTCGGCTGTGCCTCCTTCTCCATCATTGTATGGTGAGGTATTCTGTCATAATCCATATGGAGTGCAGAATAAGGCGAGAAAAGTGCAAAAGAGAATTCAGAAAATATATGTTGTTTTAATGACGAAAAGATTAAATACAAAAGAATACAGCCACGATGGGCAAAACGCATAGAGATCCAATCTAGAAAACACACACTAACAAAGGACAATACAAGCAACATACCTGTCACACATTTGATGGTATTGTTGTGGTTGTTGGAGAGTGGAGACCAGAATGCAGGAAGGCGCGTTCAAGGTGTTTAACAAACACTTTAATGAGGAGACAATAACATGGTTTGCTGCAGTTACTGTAGAACACGTGTATGGAATCTGCACAATAAATATCTATTCTATGCTCTGGTCGCGGCATAGATGCAAATGCTAAATGCACAGAGCATAAGCCTGACTCAAGTAAACATTAACACATGACAGACTAGGCCGAAAGTGGATTCACCGCTGCGGTGTGCGGTTATTCCCTGGCAACGCACAGGTTGGAGTGTGTTAATGCGCTTATAAAACAGTTGCCAACATTTTATGTGTGTAAAATAATTTATAAATAAGTATTTTGAAATGTTGCAAGGCTTGCGGTTATCGTCTAACATTAACGTACCCCCCACCACTCATCCCACTGTTGCCATGTTAGTACGCCACATACACTAAGTAGTTCCTATTAAGCTAATCATTTACATTGTTTATAAAAGGTCTGAACTTGTGTAACTATTTTCAATTTGAATAAAATTCCACACTTTTACAAGTCTTTAACTTTTTAGTTGATGGAGTCTCAACCCTGTAAACATCACACAGGCTTAAACGCAGTCAGTATACCCAACATCTGCTCGTGTTCATTTACCTGGGCTATCTATGCAGAATAAATCAAAAGTTTTTATAAAAGTTGTTTGTGCAGTCAATTGTGTGGTAGCTAAGGCTACGTTTACACGTGGCCAGCTATTTCCATAAACAGACATTTCACGCTCTCTGTTTAAAAAAATAACATTGTGCACACGTGTCCGTTTTCAGAAAAGTGTTTGTTTACACAAACCCATGTATATGCCATCAAGAGCATGCCAAAGGTATAGGTGGCAGTGTAACGAAAGGCTGAAGCACACGTTAGCCAATCAGATTCCCGAAAATAGCCAAATGAAAATGTAAACATAGGTCGCACTTTTGGCGCAGGTGCAGGTTCTGGCGCTTACTGTGACATCGGCTGCCTAAACCTCTGTTTTTCCTGAGTTTACATGCAAAAGTGCATAGTTTTCCAAAATCTCCACTTTGGCCTGAGTTTTTAGAAAGAATCGTTTTCAGAGGTGAATTCTCTGTTTGCGTGTAAACGAAGGGTACAAACGAAGTACAGGACGTGTAAATTAGGTCTAAGCCTATATAGCATGCCTGATGACTAACCACCCACAGGTGAGGCTAATCACCTACTCACTCTTTTGTGCAATGATGTCTACCAGTACCCGGCTATACAGACCCATTCCCAGAAGGTGATCAGTCAAACTCAAATACAATACAAAACAACACAAAATATAACTAATAAACTTATCCTACTTCAACACATAAAGGTCCTTATATATCATGGAAATACCTCACAGTTACAAACACACTTCATAAGACTTAAAGACACTGATAATTAGAAGTGGTTGCAGCTGCAGCTGAATAATTGAATGAAAGAAAGAGCTCTATTGGTAAAATGTGATAATGTCAGATGACTGGATAAGCGGGAAACCAGACTATCAACAATACACAGGCACTAAACTGACATTCCGGACACAGGGGAAAACCGGAAAAACACTCACAGATAATCTACCATAATAACACACAGAAGAAACCGAAATCATGTCAGCATCCCTGAGGGGATCGTGACTGTAGGTGTAGCTGCTGTCAAAGGCAAGTCATACATATTCCAATTCAATAGGGTTTACAGTTTAAAATATAAATATATATTTAGTTAAGAATCATGTAATTGAAAGAAATAATGTCTTATGGCAAATAAATAATATGTTAATATTTATTTAATTCTTGTTAAATACTTTGTGGAAAGGGAGGAACTTATTTTTTGTTCCGTGTGTAAATTATAATTTGTTGCTATAGGAATATTTGTGGGTGCACTTCCTAAGTTCAGGGATATGTGCTGAAGCTTGCTAGCCTGCTGTCTGAAAGCCCCAGAAGTTTCTAAAGTTTTAAAGTCATTCTTAAGTTTGTCAGTGAAGGGTGAAGAGGAATACCTTTTTAAATCTACCCTCTCGGGTTCATGCGGCCAATAAGTTTTGACGGCAAAGTGGACATGATGTAGCAATAAGGGAGCATGTAAAGACATGTTTGAAGACTCTGTCACCAAATAAATGCCCGTTAAAACCCAGGAACGACTTGAGCCTTTATTAAAACCTTGAGGGGAGTAACAGTAGCTCGAAATTAAAATATAATTCACATCTCAGTTTCATCTACACCATAGAAATATAATGGATAGAAAGGCCATTCCAATGCAAATCAATGTAGCAGGATGGTCAGAGCGGTACATTTTTACGTGTACCATTCCATTGCAAAGGTCTAGTGGCCTACTTCTTCATTAAATTGATTCACGTGTTGTTACCGTGATAACTAACGACAGTTGCCATTTTTTTGTGTACTAATCAAATGACCAAGCAAAACAGTTTAATAAGGATTCTAGCCTATAGATTCAATTTCTATGATCTACATTCTCGACCTCACCACATGTCCCTGCAGCCTGACTTCAAATTGGACCAAATTGACCACTCCCACGACAAAGCAGCGATCTAAATGCGTAACAGATGTTAAATATATGTCTAAATGCATAATTATGTTTAACATGGTTAAAAAACACATTTGGAGGGATTTTGGAGCATTTCTCTATGCAGATTCTTTCAAGATTCTTCACATTCTTGGGTTTGCGGTTATCAACTGCCCTCTTCAACTCACCCCAAAGGTTTTTGATTGGATTGAGGTCCGGTGACTGAAATGACCATGGCAAAACATTGATTTTGTGTCACAGAAATTTCTGTGAGGATCATGAGGCATGTTTTGGGTCATTGTCTTGTTGGAATATCCACCTACAGCCAAGTCCCAGCTTTCTGACAGAGGCAACCAGACTAGGCAAATTGCCTGATAATTAGTGGTTATTCATTATGCCATCAATCTAAACCAGTGCCCCATGACCTCTGGAATTAAAACAGCCCCAAAACATCACTGGCCCACCACCATATTTCATGGTGGTTATTTCAAGGTGCCTCTATGCATCTCTACCCGTGAGGTTTTCAACTGCTCCATATCTTTTTAACTTTTTAATAATTGCTGATATTTTCAATCGTTTGTGGAACTTTTAGCCATTACAAGATTTATGAAGGTCTACGACCATCTGTCTCTTGAACTGCCAGTTCTTTTGTTTTCTTCATGTTGTTTGATGACAAAGGGATATTGCATGCGTGTTACCTAATTTTTATACCCTAGTGTAACAGGAAGTGATGTAATGACTCAATATAATTCCTTAAGTCTATATTTCAGCGCAAATAAAGTGCACACCCGTGATTAATGGGCACCCTCGTATATCACGCAGATATCTTGTTTTGGGTAAAAAATTATCAGTATTGCACGCACCATCACGAAGCGTGCATAATTTTTGTTGAAAGGTGACACTTGATCTCCCCTTGCCCAGACCTGCATTGATGGGCACTCAGCCCATCACACAGTGTTTGTGTTACAAATGTTAAACACCCAACCCCCCATGTGCTGATTAGATACCCAAAGTAGGATACTACTACATGAGGTTAGTGGATATGCAAAAAACTTGTGGTTCAACTTGTATTTCAAAATTCAAACTGGCCAATACATAAATTATTTTTTTCTTGTCTTAACGCATTTACCCATGAACACCAAAAGTGCGGGACAACATGTCAACTGATGCATTGTTTATAATCGCAATATAATATATAAACATTTTTTTCAGAGACAGGACAGCATCATGGCAGGCCAGACAGTATCCATGAAAGAACCAGTGTGTCTGATAGAGAACGACAGTGATGGTAAGCTGCATGTGGTTCGCAGTGCACTGGATATTCTTGATCAGATTGACCAGCATGTGGTGGTGGTGGCGGTGGTTGGGCTGTACCGCACTGGGAAGTCCTACCTCATGAACAAGCTGGCTGGAAAGAGTAAAGGTGAGCACAGCCACTAAAACCTTTATAAACCTATACTCACAAATTAAATTAATATACCTTATATTATGCATGACTTCACCAGTGGCATATGGCTAGAATAATATAAATTAAATTTAATTAAAATGTAAGATTAATCACAATATGAAACAGACTTTTGCCTTATTTAAAAATAAACATAGAGCTAATCACCTCCACTCTATTAGCATAATAAAAATAAAC
>JACXGM010036209.1:0-11459 GCA_016801145.1 Umbra pygmaea
CTCCTCTCAGCATTCGTGAGGTATTGTTAGTAGTGAATTGCAACATACTGAGCGCTTATATATATATTATTCTGATTACCTGGTCTGACCGTTATTCCCTGTTTTGCCGTTATACTCTTTGGATTACCCTTGTGTGCCTCTGCCCTTATATCTGACTCCAGTGTGTACCGACCTTGTGCTCTGCCTGACTGCCCTGTATTGTGTATCGACCCCTGCCTGAACGGACATCCCTGTACATTGGAACAATCCTTGCCTGGCCTGACTACCTGTGTTGGAAACAGACTTTGCCCCTGGACTTTACGTTTTCGGAACTGCCCTTCTGCACCTTGCTTATGTATATAATAAACATTATTGGTTTTTATACTAGCCTGGATTCCTTCTGATCATTACAGTAATAATGTGAAATGACAAAGGAAAAAGTATTGAAAACATGAAGAAAGGGAGTTGCAAAAAGGCATGGAAAGCCAAGACAGCAGCTGAACACCATCAGTAATTAAAAAGCAATCCAGCCCCCTGTCAGTGCAAATTAACATCAGCTGGTTCAATCCCAACTGATGGCCTACAAAAAGGTATCATTGCCAAGGTGTCACACAAGAAACACAAACAATCTCATGATGGGTAAAAGCAAAGAGCTGTCTCAAGACCATCGCAACGTAATTGTTGCAAAATTAATTTTTGGTGGGTATAGGCACATTTCTAAGCTTCTGAATGTTCCAATAAGCACTGTTGGGGCCATAATACGGAAGTGGAAAGACAATCATTACACCATAAATTTGCTTCGACTAGGTGCTCCTCGCAAGATTTCTGACAGAGGAGTGAAAAGATTTATCAGAACAGTTGTCCATGAGCCAAGGACCACTTGTGGATAGCTTCAAAAAGACCTGCAATTAGCAGGTACTGTTGTCTCAAAGGACATCCGTCTTACCACGCAAGACTCCATTGCTGAAAAAGAAGCATATTGAATCTTGTTTAAAGATTGCTGCAAAACATTTGGAGAAGCAAGTGAAATACTGGGAGAATATAGTGTGGTCAGATGAGAGCAAAATGTAACTGTTTGGATGCCATACTGGCACTGCACATCACCCTAAAAACACCATACCAACCGTGAAGTTTGGAGGTGGCTAACATCATGGTGTGGGCCTGCTTTTCAGCAAATGGAACTGGCAAATTTCACGTAATTAAAGGAAGGATGAATGGGCAAATTTACAGAGACATTCTTGACAAAAATCTTCTGTGTCATTTCACATTATTACACAACTTCATTTATGAAATTATTTGTTTTGGTTTCTTTATATGTATGGATTACTTGGGTTGTTACCAACATCTGGTGAAAATGTCATGACAATAGCAACTTTGGAAATATATTTATTGAGAAAAATAGTGACGTGTTCAATACTTATTTCACCCGCTATATATTTCTAACACTGTTTCGGTCATTTGTTAAGGTGTTTATAAAGGTGGTTTAAAGGATCATGGGCCATGGAAAGATGTTCACATAAAAGTAAATATCTGTTAGGTATTTACTTATTAAATACCATAATAAATGTTCTCATAGGAACTTGCATGAAGCCAGATCCATAAATTCAAGAAAATGCCCACCACCTAAAATGTTCTCTCTACATCTTGATTGCTTCAGATCTGCCTCAGCCCCACTTCACTGTCTGCCTCTAACCCACTCTTTGTAAAGCAAAGTTATTGGGAGAAAGTCAGGCTCCATTTATATTAGCTTCTTCTTTATAATTCTAGATGGCTAATACTGTCAGAGGCATTCAACACGTTTCTGCAATAGATGTCTCTACCGGTAACTAGGTAAGCTATCCCCCTGACAGATAGACATTCTCTACAACACCAAGTGAAAACATGAAAGTAAAATGCAACAATTTTGCTGAGTGCTCCTATAGACAAGCTAGAATTCATTGTCATACAGATCTGCACAAGTGAAATGAAGAGCACGCTGTAAATGTAGCATTCGTCAACTCTGTGCTTGTTTCTTAACACCATCCCAGCTTATAGCCGAGCTGGAAAATCTCAGATAGAAAACAAGAAGAAATCTTTGTGGTTATGCTAAGTCATAATGCATACTATTTTATTGGACTTTGGAAGCCCAAATTTGAAACTACTGTTAAAAAGCACTGTACAATTGTCTGATTAGTTGATGGTTATTGCCTTGTGTTGTTTTCAACGTGCCAGTCTATATTGTTATTATAATCTATATGATTAGTAGTCTAATCTATATTCCCTTTTTCTTTAGTTGCTAACTGGCATCTGTAGCTAGCTTGAAAGGCTATGACTGCTACATGAACTGTGTGGTGTGACAGGGACTAAAGATAGCAATGTATCTTCTGCGTTTCGTACTACATCGCCTCTGAGTATTTTGGCATAATCTTTCTGTTTTTTAAGATCCATAATATTTTTTCGGGACAGTGAAGGAGAAGCAGCCTAAATGTCAGTTTGGCCCCACATTCTTTGCACACATTTGAATTTTAACCTGAATTCAAGCTAAAAATCTGATTATCCAATAATCTTAGTTTGAGGGGTCGGCCATTTCCTACTGGTTAGCAAAAGGTTTAATATAGATTTTTATTACAGTAGAATAACACAAGTAATTAAAAACAAACAAGGCCAAGCCTGACCGGTCTGTCAAAACAATTACTCTTGCCAAAATTGCCAGATGGCCAGTCCACCCCTGGCCCACTCACACACAACTCTTAAAATGTAAACTGTTGGATAAAAACAATCTTAGTCACTCTAGTGTCAAGACAGTCCAACAATGACTTTCCTAACAAAGCTATGGTGCACAAGACATAAGGATGTTGTGGATAATGATTGGTTGGTAGAACGATTAAGCCACTTCCTATCACACTAGGTATTTTCCCTTACATTTTTATTTTCTAGGACTCAGATTAAACTGTTCCAGAATGTTGGACTCAGGAGACTTAAGTCCAAATTTACCCTTCTCTATCTGAAGCTCAAAGTCTGAATGAGGCAAATAATCAGTACCAAATTGATTGAGAATAAATAATATTTTTCCTCTCTTCTCACTTGTGGCAATCCCCCCTGATCATCTGTTCTACATGTGATCTCTGACCCATCTCTCTACATATAGTGCCCTCTAGTGTACAAGCATATTCAAATAGCCCTAAAGACAACATACACTATCCACATCAGCTAAATCACACCAAAATGGCCAAAACGGCTCCTACACTTATGAGTGTTAAACAATTCAGGGTAGCTTTTAGATTCCTAGTCTTAATCATTATTAAGACGAGTTGTGTTCCAAATTGGCTATTGTTCACTATATTTATTGAATTTTATATGGGTTCTATGAAATAAAATGTGGGTGCTATTAGCTTAATTTCTAATAGATCCTAACATACTGTACACTGTATAGCCAAAGGTATGTGAACACCCCTACTACTGGTGGAGTGAGAATAACAGTCTGTGGCTGCATTTAAGGGTTTGGGCTAACTCCAGAAATCTGCAGAGCCAATCAAACTTGAACTCCCAATCTCTCACTAGGCCCTCTCCCATATGTCCTGTGCACCGGTGTTTTAGTCTCACTGTGTCATTGTTGGGTTTAGATTTCGAGGCACACACCGCAATGTTACTATTTTGAAAAATTTAAACAATGACAAAGAAGTTTTCGTCTTTATGTGCCTTGCTCAAGTCCAACGCGGAGTGGAATGCTTTCCAGAATCATATTATGCACTTTACTCAATAGAGCCTGTGGACAAGGTTAATGATTGTTAATCACGTCTGTCAATAAATACAGAAGCGTTTCAGAAAATTCTGAGATGGTGGGAGTAAAAATCCATTTTCCTGTCTTTTGAACCAGAATGACTTATGGTGTAATGACATGTTTCATTCTTAGTTTAAAGACACATTTACCCATATGTGTATTAACATGGCGAAAAATACACAATATTGCCAGAAGTATGTTGACACCTGACCATCACATCCATATGAGATTGTTGGACATCCCATTCCAAAACCTTTGGATTAATATGAGTTTGCCCCCCTCCTTTGCAGCTATAACACCTGCCAATACTCTGGGAAGGCATTTGTGAGGTCAGGAACTGATGTTGGACAAGAAGAACTGACTTGGGGTCGCCGTTGAAATTCATCCCAAAGGTGTTTAGTGGGTTTCAGGTCAGGGCTCTGTGCAGGCAATCAAACTTGTTGAACCTTGTCTTTATGGACCCTGCATTTGGCACAGGGGCACAGTCATGTTGGAACAGGAAATGGCCTTCCCTAAACTGATGCTACATGTTAGGAGCACCCTGGACCCTTATTTCCCCTCCAACACTAGTAGGGGTCTCCACATACTTTTGGCTATATAGTGTATCATAAAAAAACTTTTGCTTTTGCAAATGTGATTGTTGAAGTAATATTCTTTGAAAACTGAAGATGTGCATAGTATCATGAGAAAGGAAGTTTCTCATTGTTGGTGAATGCCTTTGCTAAGAATACCTGCCAAATGTGAAATATTCAATGTCTACAGTTTTAGATTTCTCAACCTCACAGCTTAACTCAGCTCATCAGAGGTAAAAAAAGTTTTGTCCATTTAAAAATCACCACTACCATTCCAGGTTTTGTGAACCAGCAACCTGTAATCAACAATTGTGCAAGAACATTGAATGTAACAAACACATCTCCTCATCTTTTTGTGAAGAAAATAGATGGTAAAATCTCCCTCAGATATCAATGAACTGCCTAGACATCTACCAAAATTCAAATTGATGGGTTATCTAAGGCCGTTGAGGAATCATACACTGAAGTTGGTGTGGCCCACAGTGTCAATCAATGAAATTTGCTAAATTTTAGTGTTAGATAATTGAGTCGTAAAATAATCAGGATTTGATTTTTGCATGTTATATTAAATCAGGGTTATGCTAGTAACCTCTAATAACTGCAAAAAGCAATATTAAAAAGAACATTTTGTGTCGCTTTGAACAGCCGATGTAATGCTTTTTTAAAGAACAAACCTTTTTTACCACTTGCTGTAGTCTCAGTTTCACTCTCTACTACGGGAAGTTGTACTTACTCTGTTGGTTGTACTGTGCTGGCTCTGTTTTTGCCAGAAGGTGTATTACTCGAAATGTGTGTCTGTATTTCGATCATAATTCATCTGTGCTTGTCTTCATGTGAGTTCGGTCACCAATTGTGCCTGAATACAAAAAAGTATATTTGCGAATATGTGGCTACAAGCTAGGCAGAATGAAAATAGTTCCAGGCAAATCCAGTAATGGCATGACTGTAGAGCAGTCACAAAATTATTCTGTGGCATAACTAGAGAATAATCTACTTAGCATCCCAGTCTATTGAATTAAGCTTTATATCAGCGGAGCATCTTTTAAGTGGACTCAGCAACAGAGGTCTTGGTTCTGTTTATTTTCTGTCCTGACAAAATTCTAACTTTGATTGCCAAATTTTGTCTCCACAGTTTCAGATTTTATTTCATATTGTAAGTGTCAAATAAGAGAATAAACATTGTAATAAAATATCAAGATACTTGCATATATCAACATAATCACTTTAAGCCCTGATAGGTGAATTCACTTAAAAAATGTAGGTAACAGATTGCCTTAAAAACTGTAAGTAATGGGTTTTTGAAAACTTGAGTGCATTTAACTTAAATGCATGAAAGGGTGGAATTTTTTTAAAAGTTGAATTAAAGTTTAAAAGTTCTTAAAGTTTTCAAGAACCCATTACTTAACGTTTTTAAGGCAATCGGTTACCTCCATTTTTTTAAGTGAATTCAACTTTTCGGGTCTTACAGTGTAACTCAAATCAAAGGTTATAATGTTTCTAGGGCAGGCAGCTGTTCATTTTCAGACTTAAACCTTTGAGTCTTTGTGCTTTGGTGATCTTGAACTCACTTCTTCATGTTTTTCACGTATTCACAGGCCTAGCAGTAAAAATGACGCCAATCATGGAGCAGTACACAGTACAGTACAGCAGATGCTAGTTATGTGTGCTTGGCAATACACAACCCCATTCGTAAGACCATGACACCCCAAGTGTCAATTTATTAAATGTACATATTGCTGTCACTTTACATAGAGCAATGTTAAGAGGTGTGTCCCTTGGATTTAATCTAGGGCTGTACCTAATGAAGTAGGGATGAAGGAGGAAAGGGAGGGATTGTGTGTTTTCTCACTTATTCTTCTACAGGTCCACCGGTGAATGTTGCCATGGCTATTGAAGTAGCCAGTATTGACCACATCTCTGAAGCCAACATGGTAAAGTATACAATCATTTGCAGGCCTTTTAGAGAATAATACAGTGAACCCTCGCTATATCGCCTTTCACGGTCTCGCTGCTTCACGGATTTGCAGGATGCAGCGGCTCAGTCAGAAGAGCAGTGAAATACACGTGAGCAGGGGTGGACTGGCGTTTATACAGTACTTTTATTTGTTAAACAAATGCTTGGGCCTGTAAAAAGGTTTTCTCCTTTGGTTTCAATGTATTATGGAGTATTTCATTGTATAATAATTGTAAAAAAAATAAAGGTTACTACTTCACGGATTTCGCCTATCACGGGTTCTTTTTAGAACTTAACCCCCGCGAAAAATGAGGGTTCACTGTACTCAATATTTCACTGCTACTATACTGTTGCAGTAAAACAAAAAAATGATACAATGTACTGTGTAATCCACATACAACATTTTGTGATTCTATAATGTGAATGGCTATCCTGACCTTTCTATTAAGAGGATAGGATGCATTGCCTTTTCCCAATTCATATTAAATGCATTAATCTCATTGATTTGGTATATAACACGGGTAGAATAAATAATATTTAAATAAATATAAAAAATTTATTTAGATGGGACAATAATTTCCTACACTATGCAGTGTTTATTGAACAGGAATATACATTAGGAAACGAGAGTTGTGCTCCCACAGTGTTTGTCAATAGGCAGTCGGTCTTTGGTATAAATTATGCATTGTACACTGTAAAACCCAATACGTTAATTGAACTCTAAATAATTGTTCATATCAATGCATAGTGTAGGGGATCATTGTCCCATCTGAATCATTTGGCACATAAAAAAAAGTTTTTACAGCTTTTATAAATTGCTCACTGAAAGACAAAGTTGTGCTGTTCTCACCAGCTCAGAATTCTACAAAATCACCTTTAACAGATCCAAAAATGTTGGATTGGTGCAAAGCAATAGTACTCCAGAAATCTGAAATACGATTTATCTTATCTAATGTTATCGATTACCCATTGGAGGTAATAAAGAACACAATACAAATATTGAAAGTTTGAAATGTCCTGGGCTTAGCTTTATGTGAGTGTTTCTGTGCCTATCTATGCAGTCATATGCAAATGTTTAGGCACCCCTGACAATTTCCATGATTTCCATTTAAAAATAATTGGGTGTTTGGATCAGCAATTTCATTTTAATCTATCAAATAACTGAAGGACACAGTAAAATGTCAGTAGTGAAATGAGGATTATTGGATGAACAGAAAATGTGCAATATGCATCAAAACGAAATTAGACAGGTGCATAATTATGGGCACCCCAACAGAAATATCTCATCAATATTTAGTTGAGACTCTTTTAGCAGAAATAACAGCCTCTAGACACTTCCTATAGCCTGTAATGAGTGTCTGGATTCTGGATGAAGGTATTTTGGACTATTCCTCCATGCAAAAGATCTTCCTCCCACTTCAAATCACCCCACAGATTTTCAATGATATTCAGGTCTGGGGACTGAGATGGCCATTCAAGAATATTGAACTTGTTTCTCTGCATAAATGTCAGAGTAGATATTGAGCAGTTTTTTGGGTCATTGTCTTATATAAAAATAAATATCCAGCCCTGCCGTAACTTCAACTTTGTGACTGATTCCTCTACATTATTCTCAAGTATCTGCGGATATTGAGTGGAATCCATGCAACCCTCAACTTTAACAAGATTCCCAGTACCGGCACTGGCTACAAAGCCCCATAGCATGATGAAACCTCCACCAAATTTTACTGTGGGTAGCAAGTGTTTGTCTTGGAACGCTGTGTTCTTTTGCCGCCATGCATAACGCCCCTTGTTATGACCAAATAACTCCATCTTTGTTTCATCAGTCCACAGCACCTTCTTTCAAAATGAAGCTGGCTTGTTCAAATGTGCGTTTGCATACCTCAAGCGACTCTGTTTGTGGCATCATTCTGCCGCATAGCTTCTCCTTGTGCAAAGTGCACTGAATTGTTGACCTATTCACAGTGACACCATCTGCAGCAAGATGTTGTAGGTCTTTGGAGGTGGTCTGTGGGCTGTTTTTGACCATTCACACATCCTTTGCCATTATCTCTCCAATATTTTACTTGGCCTGCCACTTCTGGCATTAACAAGAACTGTGCCTGTGGTCTTCCATTTCCTCACTATGTTTCTCACAGTGGACACTGACAGCTTAAATCTCTGCGATAGCGTTTTGTAACCTTTCCCTAAACCATCATTTTTAACAATCTTTGTTTTCAGGTCATTTGAGAGTTGTTTTGAGGTCCCCATGTTGCCACTCTTCAGAGGAGATTCAAAGAGAACAACAACTTGCAATTGGCCACCTTAAATACCTTTTCTCATGATTGGATGCACCTGTCTATGAAGTTCAAGGCTTAATGAGCTCATCAAACCAATTGTGTGTTCCAACTAATCAGTGCTAGTTAGTTACAGGTATTCAAATCAACAAAATGACAAGAATGCCTAAATTTATGCACCTGTCTAATTTCATTTGGATGCATATTGCACCTTTTCGGTTAATCCAATGAACCTCGTTTCACTGCTGAAATACTACGGTGTCCTTCAAAATTGAAATTGCTGATCCAAACACCCAATGATTTATATATGAAAATCATGGAAATTGTCAGGGATGCCTAAACTTTTACATACGACTGTATGTCTATGTAGATGATTCCATTTGCTTGTTCTTGTATTTTCTATTTGACCACATGGCAGGAGTACACCATGACCATTTTCCTGCGTCAAAGCTGGCGGGATGACCGCCTGTCCTACAACCACACCAACAAGACCCTGGGACTGGACAGCCGCTTTGTGGATAAACTCTGGCTGCCTGACACCTTCATTGTAAATGCCAAGTCTGCCTGGTTCCACGATGTCACTGTGGAGAACAAGTTGATTCGCCTGCAGCCTGATGGAGTCATCCTTTACAGCAGCCGGTGAGAAGAGGGCAAGATGAGTAGCAGAAGCAAGAGACAGTGAAGGGGATGTTTACGGTGCAAGAAAAATAATGTTAAGCCTTTGAAATTACTTATATACATTTGCCATGCATTTTGATCTGATCTTCAAATCAAAACAATAGAAAAACACACTGCTTAAACTTATTACAGTAAAAAAAATGAGATGTTTTCATGTCTTTATTGAACACCCGGTGTAAACATTCACAGTGTAGGGTGGAAATAGTATGTGAACCTTTGGATTGAATTACTGGTTGACCCTACATTGGCAGAAAAAACCTCAACCAAATGTTTCCTGTATTTGCGGATCAGATCTGCACAACGATCTGGATGAATCTTTGACTATTTCTCCTTCCTTTCAGTAAAGCAATATTCTTGGGATGTTTGTTGTGAATCACTCTCTTGTGCTCAGGCCACAAGCAGCATCTCTATTGGGTTGAGGTCATGACTGACTGGGCCAATCCAGAAGGTGTATTTTCTTCTGTTGTTGATTTACATTTGTGCTTTGGGTCATTGTCCTGAGCTTCCATTGTCAGACAGATGGCCTTATATTGTCCTGCAAAATGTCTTGATAAACTTTAAAACAAAATTTTCTTATGATGATAGAACGCTTTTCAGGCCCCGAGAAATCAAAGCAGCCTCAGACCATGATGCCACCTCCACCATACTTAACAGTTGGGATGAGGATTAGATCTTGGTGTGCTGTGCCTATGTTTCTCCACACACAGTGTTATGTGTTCCTTAGTCTTGGGATGTCTGGGGTAAATCACTCTCTTGACTGCGTTTTATCTTCTGATGTTGATTTGCTTTTGTGCTTTGAGTTGTTGTACTGTTGCATCACCCAACTTCTGTTGAGCTTCAATCAGTGGACAGATGGCCTTACGTTCTCCTGCAAAATGTTTTGTTAACTTATTTATTGCAAGCTATCCAGTCCCTGAGGCATCAAAGCAGCCCCCAATCATGTTGCTCCCTCCACCATAATTTACATTTGGAATAAGGTTTTGATAGTTGTGTGCTGTGCCTTTTTTTCTCCACACATAAAATTGTAGTGTATGTTTTCCTTCCCAATAACACAACTTTCCTTTCATCTGTCCACATAATATTTTGCCAGTAGCATTGTGGAACATCTAGGCAATCTTTAGTGAAATTTAGACATACAACATGTTTATTGTAGATTAGTTGTTTACTCTGTGATTACCTCCTATGAATTGCATATTCTAAACCCATCAACAGAGATGTTAGCATGTTCCAGATTAAGTTATTCTGTCAGTTTAAAATTGCATTGAATGACGTTCTGATAAAACTATTTTACAAAACTGAAATATGTGAAATATTAACGTTTGAAAGGGAAAATTATGTTCGTAGGGAACTACATTTTAAAATGAACATTTGAAGATCATTACGTAGCATATAAATAGTGTAGTTTTTGGTAAGAGACTGGGGATGGTGGATGGGTGTATAAATCCATGACATTCATCCCGGAGTTTGCAAGTTCAAATCCAGATGGAAGCTTTGTGTGTTTTGTTCTCCATTTCAGCGTGATGCAGACATGTTGCACATTATATATTTTTTAGTAATGTTAACCCTAACCTTAATCCTAACCTTAACCTCACTAACTACATGGCCAACCTCAACCTTGAACGTTAGAATATAATTTTGAACACTATGGAATTTACAGTATGGAATGTGTGGAATATTCTCGCATGACCCGGCGAAATGAACCGTGCAACGTATAGAAGAATATAGCATAACAAAACATTCAGATGAAGCATAAAAACACACCAAATATGTTGGAATACAAAGTAAATCATGTTTTCAAAATAAGACCAATTCGCCTTTGGCTAAGCCACACCCTAGAATGTAGATTGACCAATCACAGCACAGCCAAGAACGAGCTCCCACAGAGGTCCGACACTTTTTCACAGTGCTCCATTGACTTTAACACAGGCGTCTCATATTTTTGGCCTCGGCAGGCTATTACCGTCATAGTTTTATCAAAAATATGGTTAAACGTTGTGCTTGGGGCATGTCTAACTCAGATACGCATTTCCCAGAGAGTTTAGAGGGGGGTGTCTGTTTTTTCCCTTCCCAAAACCAAAGTCAAATCCTGACAAGTGTCAGCTAAAGTTACCGTTACCTAGCATATGGGTTGTTGATACGCTAGCACACGCTGCTATTAAATACAATGTTATACTTGCGTAGTCCGTTTGCTTTGTAATAACGATAATAGATGTGAATAGAGACCTACCCAGCTTTGCATG
>JACXGM010036210.1:0-11457 GCA_016801145.1 Umbra pygmaea
TTCCGGGCCGAACAGGCCGTCATATCTTACTTTGACGGCCGGTCGGACGTATTAAAACAAGTGACAGTAAACTGAAATGGACTGGCTGTTGCATCCGCAAAACCACGCTCTGGCCCGGCCGTCAAATCGAGAGCGAGTTCCTCTATATTCAGATGAGGAGAAACTCAGAGTGAATGACGAACGCGGGGAGCAAGAGATAGAACGCACGCGCACGCGCGCGCCACCCCCCCCACCGGCCGCTCCATCCAAAGTCCCGGGCCGAATGTTTGTCGCAGTCCATCCCTGCCCTGCGTCCTTAGCCTCTGCCTTCTCCTTGTCAATAAAAATAATAAACAAATACCCAAAGACACTCATGATGTTCTGTGGGAGCATGTCATATATTGTAGATATGGCATTGTGTAAAATAGTATCTAGCTCAGGCCAAAAAAATGAATAACACGATCAGTCATAATAAAACATATCAACTTTGGTTTTACTTCAGTCTTTAATACTTTGTAATGAAGATGCAAAACTATCCCTGGTGCAATGCACGCACATAGACATACACAGACAAATTAGGTCCACAGAGGGACTAATTGACAAAATATTATCAAATATAGGCCAAAAGCATCAGTTGTACTCAGTTACGTGCCGGGCATGTGAATTCAGTTAATCAGAAGGCTTTGTTAAAATGACAGTAAATGTGTGTATTCAGTTAATGTGTTAGTCTAAGCACTTCAAATATATATATATATATATATATATATATATATGTATATATATAAATATATATTTAAAATGGAAGCACCTTCAGAACTATGAAAGGATCACATTAAAATGGAAGCTTTTTTAAAAGAGCCATTGCTTCAGCACTCAATCATCTAGAGGTGCAATAGCAGAAACAATGTACAATGCAAAACAAATATAAGGAAACATGCAATCAGTATAACAGTACAACATCAAGTCAATTAAAATTCAGGGATGTCAATCTGTCCAGTTAGGAAGCATAAGTGATTGTGAATCAATGTCACCTGTTTTGGTGCAAATGAAAGTGACTGATTCTTCTTCAGTTTTACATTTTGATAGTGTCCTTGAAAACTGGTAGAATGAAACGGTACCTGCAGCCCATTCAGGTTGCACAAGTAGTCCAGATCCTCCAGGATGGCACATACACGAGAAGACCTGGACAGGGACGTAGAAGGGCATTATCCCAGGAGCAAGACTGATATCTGCTTCTTTGTGCAAAGAGAAACAGGAGGAGCATTGCCAGAGCCCAACAAAATGACCTCCAGCGGGCTACTGGTGTGCATGTTTCTGACCAAACTGTCAGAAACAGAGTCCATGATGGTGGCATCTGGGCCTGATATCCTCTGGGATTTGACAGAAAACACCAGAATTCGCAGGTCCACCATTGGTGCCCTGTTCTCTTCACAGGTGCAAGCAAAAACTGATATGTGCATGTGGGCATGTTCACACTGTGTCTGGAGACGCTGTGGAGAACGCTATGCTGCCTGCAACATTATCCAGCATGACCAGTTTGGCGGTGGGTCAGTGATGGTCTAGGGATGCATATCCATGTATGGTCGCGCAATCCTCCACATGCTAACCAATATAACCCTGAAAGCTGTTAGTTACCAGGATGAAATCCTCAGTCCCATCATTAGACCTTGCACTGGTGCAGTGGGCCCTGGGTTTTTCCTGGTCAGGACAATGCACAGACTCATGTGGCCAGAGTGTGTAGGAAGTTCCTGGATGTTGAAGGACACCATCTGGCGTCTCATCAGGAGCATGCCCAGACGTTGTTGGGAGTCCATACAGGCACGTGGGGGCCATACACACTACTGAGTCACATTCTGAGTTGCTAGGATGAAATCCACACACTTTGGAATATCCCAGTGATACTCATACCTGCTCCTGCGAGCACGTGCCCCCTCAGATTTTTGAGCAAAGTGGATTTTCTTTTTAATACCGGTATTTGTGGGCACATGTTTGTGTGTGTTGTGCACACTGTGCCCCCTTTAAGAAAATAGGTGCATGACGCTTCTGAATCCTATGGAATGGAAGCTGGCAGGAGCAGGAATGAGTATCGCTGGATCCTGTGATTTAAATTGTTTACTTTGATTTTCGATGTGAGTTTGAATGATTTTGGTTTCCATTGACTGTTCGTACGTCATTTTGTTCCCAACGAGTTAAACAACATACAGTAAAGATCGAGATTTTTTATATGTTTTGTCATTGAGACCTGATGTGTGATTTGATTGTTCTCTTAATTCTTTTGAGAAGTGTATTTATCACCAGCATCTTACATTGTTTTCTCAACTAATACCATTATACCTCCTCATTTATGATTGCATGTTTCTCAATTGCAACACTCTGTGTGTATATTATCATGACATTTTGTGCTAAATTGGGTTCTTTACACAACATTTTTCTAGACCTAAATGTTTACCTTCAGCCAACTCAAAGTCTATTAATTGAAGTCTATATCCTTTCATGCGTGATTGATCAACTTTGGCAATGATGTTAATTTTATCCTATTTGGAAAAGTTTTTACTCATCATTATGTTTAATCATTAAAGGTATTGTGGCAAGCTTGGTCGGAAGAATAGGACAGATGTTTTGTGTGCTACATACACTGCACAACCCCAGGAATAGACACACTTTATTCAACGTTCTACAACAACAACAATAATCATGAACCCCGGCCATATAAGACTCGGTCACGGTAATCCCATTTTTGAAAACTCACACTGACCCCATCCCCTGTTTAGAACAACAAAACATAAACATGAAATTCAAAATCTAGCTAAACCTCTTTAGTCATTTCTATAGGTTGTGTTTTGGCTCGGAATTTAAGCACTGCTTTTTTCTAGCTGTGATTCAACCAAATAATCAGTGATGAAAAAAATATCTACATGCATACACATATATACATACATACATACATACATACATACATACATACATACATACATACATACATACATACATACATACATACATACATACATACATACATACCAGCCGCGGTCGGTGGATCTTAACTGGGGAGGACGGGCTCATATTACGCTCAGAACCGGAGTGAATGGAATGTGTGCAAATCAAAATAACAATTGGTTTTGTTCGTTGCGCACCATTCCATTCACTCCGGTTCCGAGCGTAATACGAGCCCGTCCTCCCCAATTAAGATCCACCGACCGCAGCTGATACATACATACATACATGCATGCATACATACATACATACATACATACATACATACATACATACATACATACATACATACATACATACATCAGGGAGGTGACCAAGAACCCAATGGTCACTCTGACAGAGCTCCAGTGTTTCTTTGTGGCGAGAGGTGAACCTTCTAAACAAACAACCATCTCTGTACCACTCCACCAATCAGGCCTGTATGGTAGAGTGGCCAGACAGAAGCCACTCTTCAGTAAAAGGCACATGAGAGCCTGCATTGTGTTTACCATAAGGCACCTGAAGGGCTCTTTGTCCATGAGAAACAAATTTCTCTGGTCTGATGAAGCAAAGATTGAACTCTATGACATGAATGGCAAGCGTCATGTCTGGAGGAAACCAGGCACTGCTCATGACCTGGCCAATACCATCCCTACAGTGAAGCATGGCGGTGGCAGCATCATGCTGTGGGCATGTTTTTCAGCAACAGAAGCTGGGAGACTAGTCAGGAGGAAAAGATGAATGCAGCAATGTACAGAGACACCCTTGCTGAAAACCTGCTCTAGAGCACACTGGACCTCAAACTGGGGAGAAGGTTCATCTTCCAACAGGACAACGACCCTAAGCACACAGCCAAGGAAACAAAGCAGTAGCTACAGGACATCTCTGTGAATGTCCTTGAGTGGCCCAGTCAGAGCCATTTTTAATGAATTTGCTAAGTTTTCAAACACACTTCTTTTACATTATCATTATGGGGTATTGTTTGTAGAATTTTGATTGAAATAATTAAGTTAATAATTTAGGAGTAAGGGTGTAACTAAACAAAATGGTAAAAAAGTGAAGCGCTATGAATACTTTCTGAATGTATTGTATGACTCAATTATAACAGTGGTTATAACAAGTCATGATGCTTTATTAATTGCTTTTTCATCACATATTTGATGTTTTAAGGGACATTCTGTTCTAGATACATATGTCTAACAACAAGAGGGCTACAGATTTCAGGGCTAAAAAGAATTATGATCCTGTAGATAGAGAGGAGTTTCTTTCAAGAAAGAGAGCAAGGTATCATAGTGACATCATAGTTGCAAGTGATAAGTGCTGTTAGATTTACACACATTTTCAGAGATATTGTGGATATTTTTATTTTTAAATATTATTTTTATATGAAGCCATTCTAGATTATATAGCTACAGTATATTAAAAAATGTTATTCAATCAAACACATTCTATGTTCTACTTGCATGAAAATGGTAATAAAGAAGGAAGAGTAGATGGGGAGATTTCACCAAAAACTAGCTATTTTAACTGAAAGTTTTTGAAAGAAAATATAAATCCAATTTTAAAACTTAAAAAAATATATGTTGAAAATTGTAGTCAATGAAAAAGTTATACTTTTCAGTGTTTATGAAAACATTAATTTATATGAAAATTAAAATTTTAATGAATTACTACTGTATATTACCCTACTGTTATAATGTTAAAATGTTACATTGAAAATGAATGTTTAAAAGGTTTTTTTTCCACTGTGACATTATGCAAATTCACCAAAAGATGCATTTTTATATGTATATATATAATATATATATATAATATGCTTGATCTATCATATTTTATTGATAGATATGGTGTCTATTTGTTTTTGTTGTTTATTATTAATATTATGTTGACTGCATTGTTGGAGTTATAATATGGGGCACAAGATTTTCACTGTATATGCATAGACACCTGCAATCTGTTGAGGTGACAAATAAACTTGACACTTGTTTCTTTGTTCCATTTTCCCGACTTTGTTATCTGTAGTAAAATAGAATATCCACCAGATGGCAGAGGAGTTCTATTCAAGACATGCAGTTAAATGGCTTGATGTTGTGGGGAAATGTCAGTGGGCTACATAAATGTCATTGTTATTAACATTTTACATTTAAGTATTTTTGAAGCAATAAATCATATATCCTATTGGTTTCAATAATAAAAAAATAATAATAGGAATGGAATGATTTTAAATGTTAGGTATATTTATCTAATCAAAGCCAAATTAGGAGTGCCTATTTATTTATCCACAAAATACTCAGTATAAGTGCAAAGCATAATACTTTTTTTGTTTATAAACATAATTGACTGGAAAATATTTAACAAGATACTTTGAACAAAAATCATTAGTTTTGTTCTGAAGTTCCTTTTGTACATTTTCCGAAATGATAAAATGGTCATTCAAAATCAATTACAATACCACATCTGCTGGCATCCATTCATAGCAATGACCCGTAAATTACCTGATGAGTAAAAGTATTCAAAGATGAGATGTGATATTTTGCTGTGGGCCTAATGATAATTAAAACCTGAGATCTTACATTGTTGCAGTGGCAGAACTACGTCATTTAATAAACAAAGATTAATATCCCAAAGAGTTTAAATCTTTTGGATAAATAGAAACAACACATTTGTAGATGATCATAAATCAAGCACTGACATGTTTCTATCCAGTGACTAACACAATAAAATGAACAAAACCATGGTAATTTGCAGTTATTTTTAGTGTATCTGTCCTTTTTAATATTTAGTGCTTCTGTATCCCATTCAATATGAACTAAATATTTTAAAGTAAATATTACAAAAAATGTTAAAGTAATGAATAGTAGTAACCTACATATCAAATATTTTACCTTGTAGAAGAACAACAATGTAAAATTTGTATGGTTTTCATTAGTCTTATTTTTTACAGGGGTCAGATAAATTGAGTTGTTTTCCTTGGACCAGATGGCTGTATTGACAGACCAGTCAGTGAGCTTGTACATGATCCAGAGAGCCATGCCCAGACGGGCCTGCAGTACAATTAGCACCAACTGCCATTTGCACTCTTTACAACTGAATTAAATAAGCTAAAATTGATTTTGATTCATGACACATTCAGCCTGTTTAACATATTTGTTTTTTTCGTATTTGTCTAATGTTTTGAACGTGTGTTTGTGAGGGTATATTTTCTAGATTCTGTAACCCTTAGATTCTGTAACCCTTACCTATTTTGAATTCAGAATCAAGCTTTATCCTAACACAAGTACATATTTGTTCTTACCCTCTGTGCTATTTTTTCATAATAAATATAACAATATGAATATGTTTTTGTTGTTAACTATTTACCAAAATAAAGGTATTGGATGGCCTAGTGTTTAGGATCCATTCAATGAAAGGTTGCAGGTTCCCCAAGCAAACAATTTGAGAAATGTGTTGCTGTGCACTTGATGTTCATGTTTTAATTATATACTACAAATTCTATACACTTTAACAAGGAAATGTACTGTACATTTACAAGAACAGAATGATTTTAATCGTTAATTGTGCCAGTTATACCAAGTTCCTATTGTTGCAAACCATTTTAGTAATAGTAATACAAAAATAGAGCAAAATACACAATTGACAGGGGTAAGAAATGTACGCAGAGAAAAAAACATCATACACACAGGGAGTTAGCAACAGAGTAGCAGGATACTAGAGTATCTACACAGAGATATCAGGGTGTCATGTTAGCTATTAATATGATTGTGGGTGGAAACTGTCCTGTAGTCTAATGTGTATGCATTGATATTCCAGTACTGCTTACCATGTGTCATCAGATTGAACAATGTGGGTGATAGTGGTCATTGATGATATCTCATTGATGCACCATTGATGTTGCCATACCAGGTGGTGATGCAGCCAGTCAGGATGCTCTCAGTGGTACAGCAATAAAAACGTATGTGCTAACTCAACACCCTAGGTGTTAAATTAACACTCTTCAGTGTGTATATAGGTTCACTTGACCTATATAAACACTGAGAGTGTTAATTTAACACTGAGGTTTTTTCTGTGTACCAAAGTGTCTCCTGAGTGGGAAGATGCCTTCACCCTTTTGTCTGTGTCTAGACCACTTTATATCTTTGTTGATGTAGACCCAAAAGAACTAGAAGTTCTAAATCCACTCCATCTGGACCCTGTTGATGAGAATTGGGGTTTGCCCTCTTCTTCCCTTCCTGTAGTCCTCAATCAGCTGCTTGCTTTTGATGATGTTGAGGGTGACGTTGCTGACTTTGCACCATGATGCCAGGTCATTGATCTCTTCCCTCAGGCCACCTCCGTCATGTTACCTTCAAGTGTGATGATGTAGCTGTGCATTACACAGTCGTGTCTACAAGGATTACAGGAGTGTGCTGAGTACACAACCATGTGTATTCAGGGTCAGTTTGTCAGAGGTGCTGTTGCTAACAATTTCCACTTGGGGGCACCCTGACAGGAAGAGGGGTGTTTTGAGCTTGGAGAGGACTATGGTGTTGAATGCTGAGCTGTCGTCAATGAGCAGTAATCTCACACAGGTGTTGTTTTTCTCCAGGTGCAAGAGTGTGCTGTGAAGGAACATTGGTGTCCTCTGTGTTTGTACACGCCCAAATGTGTTGCTATTTCATTTAATCAACATCCAAATGTGCCTGCTCACAAAATAGCTGAGTTTGGTTAGTTTGAGCTAAGGGATTGTTGGCAATTGAAATAACTTTTTTTATACATTGACCACCCCTTTGTACTGTCAAATAGTGCAAAAAAAATAATATCAACGGTACTAACCCTTGTATTTATGAAGGTGGATATTGACTTCAGAAGCATTTTGTGGCACAATTAATGTCACTCAGGGCTATTGGCCACATGGTGCAACAATTACCATGTGAGCTGTCCCTCCCTCCCTGTCTCATTATGCTACAATCAGAGCTGGTTGCAGACGATAATCTGCTAGAGGGTAATGAGAGGGTCAGTTTTCTTTTCATGCCGTATTTATATCATGCTAAATATATGCGGCACATTTCATTTTACCCAAAAACATATTTTAAAGTGTTTGAATCAATAAATATATTTCTTTTTAAATTCCAATCAACTGAATATGGTTTAAAATAATACATAGAGCTGCCAATAATATTTGAACAATTTTACCTAAATCAACATGTATACACCCGCTAGTGTAAGCCGCACTGGTAAACAGTGTCTGATAAATTACCTACATTTGAATGCAAACAATTTGAAAACATTCATGCAAATATAAATTGCTTTTTGACTGTGTTTTAAGATAATCTAGTTTGGATCATGTAATTATTCCTTGCTAAAGCCCTCTCACAATCTGCCTACTTTCTGTGTTGTCTCTTTGTTTTCTGTAGCTTGAGGGGCAAATGGAGCTGATTGGGTCTTTTAGACAACCTGCTGCACCTGTGAGGGGGGCGTGGCCTAGCAGATATTAGTTCCTACTTCCAACTCCTTGTCCTCTCCGCATGCACAAGGTTTTGATTGGTTTAAATTATAGTTATTGTTAGGCACACCTTTCAACATGCTATACACTTTACACACATCCATGTTTGCCCCTGACATTCCTACCTACTGTACACACATCATAGCTTGTGTCATATTTTTTTGTAAACAATCTCTTTTTGTTATTCATTGAGGTCAATGTGTGGACTCACTTGCTGTAATGACCTAAAGCTGGGATGTGACACATCTAAACAAAATCAACAAATAAGTGGAATTTCTTCAGCTGATTTTCTCTATATGC
Organism: Umbra pygmaea; assembly: GCA_016801145.1. Classification (NCBI taxonomy): domain Eukaryota; kingdom Metazoa; phylum Chordata; class Actinopteri; order Esociformes; family Umbridae; genus Umbra; species Umbra pygmaea. The sequence continues at coordinate 8,735 of JACXGM010036210.1, forward strand.
CACTGCCTATGCTGTGATTTATTGTTAAAATTATTTATAGTGTCACAAATTTTCAATAGAAATCTACAAGAACATTGAGGAATAGCTGACCTGCATTGATGACAGGTGTGTCACAGGAGATGAAAGCATAGTAGAATTTATTTTAAAAGCAGCAATCAAATCAAGAGAATACACATGTGTTATGATTGCTAGTAAAGATATTATAATTTACCTACCACTGTTGTCTTTATTTGGTAAGAGAGCAGGACAGAGAGCTGACTGGTAGACTACATGTGGAATAGTAAGTGGATGTATTTGAGTAGGATAGAGGAATTCATACAGTAAAACCACCATCAAAAAATATTACTCCCTCTAATACAAAAACACAAACCAAAAAGATATATGACCTTGGTTGAAAGCATATGGCTCACACACCTGCAACGTCCAAATCAATTCATCCAGAATCCAAGTTGAAACATTATGCAAGGACCATTGCTTTGGCAACATCTACAAAGCTTTTCAGTAAGCAGAGACCTGTGTTCTCCATGATTGATGTTTCTGAGGAGGCTTTGCTATGAATGAGAGTGCAAAGATGAACATTGAACAGGTCCAGGTTTGGGAAATGTAATTAATTCCCATTTGCTACCATTTATATTTAGGTATACCAGAATACAAACATTTGTAAAATGTTATATTCCTATGTAACCAGAATGTTGTTTGAGCCACTTTAAAAAGTGTAGACTGCTGAAAAAGCCCTTCTCCACAGGCTTCAAACGTCCTTGTCATCCATGTTTAATCAAAGATTTTCAGATTATAACACAAGATATCTGGTTCGGTTAACATTATTGACTAAATAGGTAAGCACTGAGCTTGGAAAATCATATTTTTTCCTGTTTAGCACCTCTAGAATGGCATCCAGTCATTATTTTGTTTGGATGCCTGGGTGCCCATCGGTCTGTTTTTTACTGGCTAAGGATTTGTATAGTAATGTTTTTGTTTTCTAACTGACTGTGTAAGTATTTTGCATGTTTTGTATGTATGCAAGCCATTTCTTTGTGGTTGTGTTCAATGTGTCTTCCTGGTTAAATTAAAAAGCAAACAATGTGCCACAAGGCTCATTAAAACTTTTACTAAGAGAGGTTTAAGTAGGCCTGAAAGTCTATTACTAAAAACATTGACTAGCTATAGTCTAAGCCTGTGTTTTTGTGTGTAAATACTTTATGACCCTATACATTGTTTACTTCCATGACCTATATTCCACCCAAGATGTAGAAAAAACAGACTATATCTCGTAGAGAAATGCATTTTGCACTTTTTGTGTACAAAGCTCTTTTGCACAAACTTCCACCATTTATTTACTCACTTTTAACTGTTAGATGTACTGGCTACCAGAACAGAGCTCAGGGATGTCTATCACTACAGATCCCTAAGGTCTCCACTGAATTGGGTAGATCTGCTTTTAGTCATTTTGCCCCGCACATTTGGAATGAATTACAATGTACTCTTAAATTGTATGAACTGGTGCCTTTAGGGCATTTTAGACGTTTACTTGAAGATCATTTTATTACTGACTGTGTTTGTTTTATGTGAATGTTTTTTTTGTTGCTTTTTTTTGCTTTTAATTGGTTTACTTGGAGATCATTTTATTACTGACCGTGTTTCTATAGTTGATTGTTTTAGATTTTATGCTTTTTAAATTGGTTTTAATTATTTGTTTCTTTTATTGTACATTGTATTCTGGTTGTATTTTATATTGACATACACAGGTCGTTGCTGCAAATGAGAACTTGTTCTCAGTCAACTTACCTGTATAAATAAAAAAAAAAAAAAAAAATTATATATATATATATATATACACAATAAAATACAGGTCCTTCTCAAGAAATTAGCATATTGTGATAAAGTTCATTATTTTCCATAATGTAATGATAAAAATTATATTTTAGATTCATTGCACACCAACTGAAATATTTCAGGTCATTTATTGTTTTAATACTGATGATTTTGGCATACAGCTCATGAAAACCCAAAATTCCTATCTCAAAGAATTACCATATTTCATCTGAACAAAAAAAAGTGTTTGTAATACAAAAAAACAGAATAAGTCAACCTTCAAACAATTATGTTCAGTTATGCACTCAATACTTGGTCGGGAATCCTTTTGCAGAAATGACTGCTTCAATGCGGCGTGGCATGGAGGCAATCAGCCTGTGGCACTGCTGAGGTGTGATGGAAGCCCAGGATGCTTCGATAGCGGCCTTAAGCTCATCCAGAGTGGTGGGTCTTGCGTCTCTCAACTTCCTCTTCACAATATCCCACAGATTCTCTATGGGGTTCAGGTCAGGAGAGTTGGCAGGCCAATTGAGCACAGTTATATCATGGTCAGTAAACCATTTACCAGTGGTTTTGGCAATGTGCGCAGGTGCCAGGTTGTGCTGAAAAAGGAAATCTTCATCTTCATGAAGCTTTTCAGCAGATGTAAGCATGAAATGCTCCAAAATCTCCTGATAGCTAGCTGCATTGACCCTGCCCTTGATAAAAAACTGTGGACCAACACCAGCAGCTGACATGGCACCCCAGACCATCACTGACTGTGGGTACTTGACACTGGACTTCAGGCATTTTGGCATTTCCTTCTCCCCAGTCTTCCTCCAGACTCTGGCACCTTGATTTCCGAATGACATGCAAAATTTGTTGTTGTTTTGTTGTGCTACTTCTCTGTAGCCCAGGTCAGGCGCTTCTGC
>JACXGM010036211.1:0-11459 GCA_016801145.1 Umbra pygmaea
GATCCATTTGAGATCTCTGATTTGGATCCAAGAAAGACAAAGATGAGGTTATGTGTGGTTCATTCTCCTGAGCAAAATGTGAGAATTACGAGACAGTGCTCGTAATCTCATGTTGGTGTTAAACAGAGCTCATTGTTGTCTAGGAGCAACAAAAGAGAATATGATGAGATCTTTTTTTGGATTTTGCCTTCCTATGGGAAGGGAGAGAGACAGCGAGTGAGGCCACTGTTTAACTTTAAACACACATTCTTAAAAAAAAGTATCTGAGGGGAAAATGAATAATCTGTAATGCCTGTGTGTATATGTGTTAGAATTCGTAATGTGTGTTGTCTTCCACAACAGCTACCAGTTTAAGCTCTGTGTTTCTGAAGCTTAACACATCAAAACACCTGTCTGCTCATCCTCAGTCCCTGTCTCCCTCATTTCCTCATACCTTCTGCCCAGTCCTCACATTTATATACCTTCTCCTATAGGACATAGCTTCCAGCATGACAGCTGCATTAAGTTGCAGTGCTTCTTTGGAAATGCCAGTGTCAAATACCATTCCAGGTGGGATCCATCAATAACGTTTGGAGATCAGCTCAGTTTTAGCCAGAGATGATCCAAAGATCCACAGACCTCAGTGGTTTAAATAGCCCACAGAGGGACTAAAGCCAAGTCCCAAGTGGACGTGCTAGATTTAGAAACCTAGTGGTGTGCAAGCAATCTGTATCCGCCTTGATTCTCAGCACAAGTTTCCACATGACATGCTGAAATTGCACCAGCCCAGGGCTTTCAACTGGCTTGAACCCTGATTGACCTTAAAAGCTGTGCTTCTAGAGTGTGTTCAGGTGTTGCACTATGAGAACATACGCCCCAAATGTGAAGTACTGAATTACCCACTGAAAGGGAACATGGCAGTTAACTACACGTCAAGGCCTGTTCAATCAGAGGAGATGCTTTAATTGATATTGCAGAACAGTAGTCCAGTTTGCTAGATTGTCTTTACTCCGGCACTTAGTTGTACTTTTTCCATTCTTCTACATTCATGGACCTCACAATGATGCCACAAGTTGCAGAATGCGAAAAGGCAACTGGATTCAAACCTTGGTGTCAAAATGACAGAGCATCCTACGAGGTGGAGGCTTTATCGCTGCTCCATTCAGGGGCCCCAACTGAAACATTTATCAAACCATCTCTGGGGCAGACCTGGGGTTGAAACATTAATAAGCTACATAAACATTGTCAAAATAATAAATTACATACAAGATTATTACAAACAATTTAAACAAATACATAAAAAATACTAGACATTTTATTTTATTATCACATAGTTGTTTGGCTCCTTTGTAAACCATACTGACAACAGAAATCAGTGTATTCCTGTCTTCACCACATCAAGTGTCGTAGCACATTTGCTAAGTAGAGTATATTTGTATATTACAGCCAGGCGTATGCTCTGTACCTAACACCTGTGTCCTGTGCCGTGATACAGCACAGTATTTAGGTATTATCATTGTGCAGCTGATATACAACTCTGTAAACCACTGGGATTCTGCTCCTTCCGAAATTAAACAACATTGGCAACTACTCCTGCATATTGCCTCCATTTCTACAACTGAAACGTGATAATTAGGAAGTGGACAATTCGGGGATCTCTTGATACCAAGCCAAGATAAGGTAGACCAAAAAAGAACTCAGCCAAAACTGACAGAATAATTGTTCGAGATTCAAAGAAAAACCCACAGGTAACATCGGGAGACACACAGGCTGCTTTGGAAAAAGACAGGGTGGTCATTTCAAGGAGCACAATACGACGATACTTGAACAAATATTAGCTGCATGGTCGAGTTGCCAGAAAGAAGCCTTTACTTTGCCAGTGCCACAAAAAAGCCTGGTTACAATATACCTGACAACACCTTGACATGCCTCACAGCTTCGGGCACACTGTAATTTAGAGTGACAAGAACAAAGTAGAGCTTTATGGTCACAACCATAAGCGCTATGTTTGAAGAGGGGTCAACAAGGCCTATAGAGAAAAGAATACCATTCAAACTGTGAAGCATAGTGGTGGCTCACTGATGTTTTGGGGGGGTGTGAGCTTTAAAAGCATGGAAACCTTGCAAAAATTGATGGCAATGCTGGCATACAATTTGCATTCTTCTGCATGAAAGCTGCGCATGGGAGGTTCTTGGACTTTCCAGCTTGACAATGACCCTAAGCACAAGGCCAAGTTGACCCTCCAGTGGTTACAGCAGAAAAAGGTGAAGGTTCTGGAGTGGCAATCACAGTTTCTTGACCTTAATTTCATCAAGCCACTCTGGGGAGACTTTTCATGACCTGGAGGTCTTTTGCCAAGACAAATAAGCAGCTATACCCCCGGCACGAAACTCCCGTTCCACCAAATCCCAAAGATGCTATATTGGGTTGAGATCTGGTGACTGTGGGGGCCATTTTAGTACAGGGAACTCATTGTCATGTTCAAGAAACCAATTTGAAATGATTCAAGCTTTGTGACATGGTGCATTATCCTGCTGGAAGTAACCGTCAGAGGATGGGTACATGGTGGCCATAAAGGGATGGACATGTTCGGAAACAATGCTCAGGTAGGCCGTGGCATTTAAACAATGCCCAATTGGCACTAAGGGGTCTAAAGTGTGCCAAGAAAACATCCCCCAAACCATTACACCACCACCAGCAGCTTGCACAGTGGTAACAAGGCATGATGGATCCATGTTCTCATTCTGTTTACACCAAATTCTGACTCTACCAATGTCTCAACAGAAATCGAGACTCATCAGACCAGGGAACATTTTTACAGTTTTCAACTGTCCACTTTTGGTGAGCTCTTGCAAGTTGTAGCCTCTTTTTCCTATTTGTAGTGGTGCTGAGTGGTACCCGGTGGGGTCTTCTGCTGTTGTAGCCCATCTGCCTCAAGGTTGTGCGTGTTGTGGCTTCACAAATGCTTTGCTGCATACCTCGGTTGTAACGAGTGGTTATTTCAGTCAAAGTTGCCCTTCTATCAGCTTGAAGCAGTTGGCCCATTCTCCTCTGACCTCTAGCATCAACAAGGCATTTTCGCCCACAGGACTGCCACATACTGGGTGTTTTTCCCTTTTCACACCATTCTTTGAAAACCCTAGAAATTGTTGTGTGTGAAAATCCCAGTAACTGAGCAGATTGTGAAATACTCAGACCGGCCCGTCTGGCACCAAGAACCATGCCACGTTCAAAATTGCTTAAATCACATTTCTTTCCCATTCGGACATTCAGTTTGGAGTTCAGGAGATTGTCTTGACCCGGACCACACCCCTAAATCCATTGAAGCAACTGCCATGTGATTGGTTGAGTAGATAATTGCATTAAGGAGAAATTGAACGGGTGTTCCTAATAATACTTTAGGTGAGTATATTTATCAATACTTTTGGCTACAATAACAGATAGGTAGACACAGGGCGTATGCATTACTCAACTGACTTAAGCAGGAGTGCACAACGAATATGTCTAATCACTACGCTCTTGTCGCGGCATAGAATGCCAAAACAAGAAATATAAAGAGCGTACGCCTGACTGAAGCTCATACAACATAGTATACGACTTACATACAAATGAACATCTTTCTTAGACGATAAACAACCACCGCAACACAGAACCAACACTTACGTAGCAGTATTCAACATAACAATCAATGCTCGACAGCTCTCTCCAGTAAAGCAGTGTTTTTATGCAGAAAGCTAACGAACAAATAGAACACGGCTGAACATAATTACCAATCAACAGATCTACAAGATACCAGCCTAACCTAAACCAAACCCTATCATAGCAAATGCCTAACTGGAGGAGCTGTCACAACTTAAAGGGACATTACCCTTCTTTTAACAGAAACCAAAGAACTAATAACACCATGCATAGCATTGAATGAACACAAATATATACATAAATGAACTGAAACAGAATATGGAGTCCAGTCTCAGTCCATGCATGCTAGCCCTCGCTGGGCTGGATGTGACATTTCCACTGCAAAGGCCGCCACACCGAGGCGGCCAGACCAAAGGGGAGGGCGGGGGGGCTGAAAACGCCCCAAACAGTTTTCAGCCCCCAACCACTCAACCAGGTGGCGGTTCCACAGGAGGTCTTAGCAGGCCAGGCAGCCTCCCAAAGGCGGCCGCTGGTGAGGATGGCGGCAGCCAGCTAGACCCCAGCAGTGGTAGCATCTCAGGGGGTGAGGGCCCTGGTACAGGCTGAGCAGGGGGCCCTGGGACAGGCTGGGCAGGGGGCCCTGTCGTCAGTCTAGCAGGGGGCCCTGTCGAAAGCGTAGCAATGGGCACTGTCGTCAGTGTAACAGGGGGCCCTGTCGTCAGCGTAGTAGGGGGCCTGGTTCAGGCTGTGCAGGGGGCCCTGGTATCAGTAGAGCAGGGGGCCCTGGTTCAGGCTGTGCAGGGGGCCCTGGTATCAACGGAGCAGGGGGCCCTGGTTCAGGCTGTGTAGGGGGCCCTGGTGTCAGCCATGCATACTCCACCGCTGAGACGTCGTCCAACCCTGGAGGTGGAGGCAGAAACAGGCTCTCCAGGTCCATGGCCGTCGGGAGCTCTGGTAGAGGCTGAGCTGGGGTCTGGGCAAGAGCCAGCTGAGCTTGGGCCTGAGCAAGATCCGGCTGAGCTAAGGCCTGGATGTGAGCTGGCTGAGCTGGGGCCTTGTTGCATGCAGCCAGGGCCTGATGGATGGGAAGCAGTAGCAACTGGACGTCGGCCAAGGGGTCTGTGGTGGGTGGAACATCAGTATACAACCACCATGGATCCCCTGGTGCTGTCTGCCCTGGCTGCCAGACCAATGGTGACTGGGCCTGTTCACTATGCCCATAGCCCCCACACCAAAAATACTTTGGGAGACCACAGCCCTCATCCTCAAACTCCTCAGAATATTGAGTCCAGTCTCAATCCATGCACGCCAGCCCTAACTGGGCTGGATGTGACAGTGCCATTGTGTTATGACCTAAAGTTGAATATATATCTCATGAGAAAAGAAAATGTATGTTTTGCCTGCTCACTCAAAGTTTTCTTTGAAAATGGTGCATCTGTTACCAAATCACCAGGGGTATGCAAACTTTTGAGCACAAATGTATACCTATATTATTCTTCATTTGTCTGCACAGAAGAGTGCACTCAGTAAATGTTGTTGACGCTCTATTATTGTTGGACCATTGAAATTATTTTCTGTCTATATTCCAAGCCCTATGTGCTTCACAAAAACACTTTTTTTTTACACTGTAGATTTTCAATTTTGCCCATTTCTAGAGGGCTGTGTCCCAGTGCTTCACCCCTTTTAAGCTCATGCATTCAATGCTACTTGATTGCTTCCCTAGCTACATCATACCTCTGTCAAATTTCAATAAACCTCTCAGGTCTTTAATGACAAACACCAACATAGCTAATGCACATCACTAACTGTTATTTTCACCTACCGTTGGTTTTAACAGAACATGTGCAATATGCATCAAAACAAAATTAGACATGTGCATAAATTTGGGCACCCTTGCCTTTTTATTGATTTGAATACCTCTAACTACCTAGCACTGATGAATTGGAACACACAATTGGTTTGGTGAGCTCATTAAGCCTTGAACTTCATAGACAGGTGCATCCAATCATTATAAAATTTATTTACGGTGGCCAATTAGCAAGTTGTTGTTCTCTTTGACTCTCCTGTGAAGAGTAGGGGCCTCAAAACAACTCTTAAATGACCTTAAAACAAAGATTGTTCAACGTTATGATTTACGGGAAGGCTACAAAAAGCTATCACAGAGATTAAAGCTGTCACTGTCAACTGTGAGGCACATAGTAAGGAAATGGAAGACCACAGGCACAGTTCTTGTGAAGGCCAGAAGTGGCAGGCCAAATAAAATATTGGAGAGGCAAAGGCGAAGGATGATGAGAACGGTCAAAAACAGCCCAAAGACCTACAACATCATCTTGCTGCAGATGGTGTCACTGTGCATCGTTCAAGAATTCAGCGCACTTTGCACAAAGAGAAGCTGTACGGGAGAGTGATGTGGAAGAAGTCTTTTCGGCACACACGCCACGGAGTCGCTTGAGGTATGCAAACGCACATTTGGACAAGCCAGCTTCATTTTGGAAGAAGGTGCTGTGGACTGATAAAAAAAAGATGTTATTTGGTCATAACAAGGGGTGCTATGCAGGGTGGCAAAAGAACACAGAATTCCAAAACAAACACTTGCCACCCACAGTAAGATTTGGTGGTGGTTCCATCATGCTGTGGGGCTGTGTGGCCAGTGCTGGTACTGGGAATATTGTTAAAGTTGGATTCCACTCAATATCAGCAGATACTTGTGAATAGTTTAGAGGAATCAGTCACAAAGTTGAAGCATGTTCAAGCATAACGCATTTATCTTTTGTGAGATGCAGTTTATACACATCGTTGTTCGTTGGTGTTTATGAAATGTAATACAAAGTTGTATTTCATTTTCACTTTTGTCCAGAAGTGTCTGGGCGCAGGGGGTCCTGTCAGCCTGGGACGTGCAAAAGTGTCTGGGCGCAGTGCGCACTGTCAGCCCGGGCAGTGTGAGATCTGGATCACTGTGGTTTTGTGGGTGCGACTTAGACTTATTTTTGGTTTTCTAGCAATTTTCGAGTCCAGCGGGCACTGTGTGTTGGTGATTTGATTGTCTCCCCGCTGTTTTAGTTGAGCAATGAATACATAAAAAGTCAAATTAATTACAGATTTCTTACACACATTAATTTGGTGTGTTTATTAAATCACAATAAGTAATTGGTTAATACCAATGCATTCTTCCGTTGTCTGCTTTTACTAATCCATGGACTGATTAATAAAATCACAACCTAATAATCTAGACCCTTCCTCTCCGATTTCGATGTGTGTTCATCGCACATGAACACCCTCAGGCACAGGCACGATGTGGCAGGCTGGGCATGGAAACTATGAGGAGCTTGTGCCGCGAGTTCATTTACTTTAACTGTTACCGAGCCGAGGTTGAGCATATCAAAGACCACCTCGATATGAGTTTATCAACAAATACTGTACACAGGAGATTTACAGTCAAATCTTTGTTATTTAGTTTAGTTATGAATACTGTCAACTGGCTTCAGCTCACGTAGCACAGAGTTTATGGTTTGACTGGGTGAGTCTGTTTTCCGAAGATGGCGCCTGGATGTATACACGAATGGTAATGTCTCTTTATGTATCTTTTTAATAAACTGTCTATACACTTACAATTTCTCAATGCTTTGGTATGCATGTAGAGACCCTCATTATGCTACCATGGAAGTGTGGTGCTATTTTCAGCCTTGGTAGTGGTATAAAATAGCGATTGATTTCATCCATTCCACTTCATCCATGCCTTCACAACCAGCGTTATAAGGTAATTATCAATTCACACTAAACCTGGGCACACAATCGATTAGCATGAAAACATATCCCAGAGAACGGTGACTTGGTAACAATATGTTTTAACCCCTAGGTTCATTTTCGACCGGAGTTGTCCTTTAAATCTAGCGATTCAGACCATATATTCCAGGGTTTCCCCCAGAAAATGTGTTAGTTAAGGTGGTTATCTTAGCCATCTTCTCCCGGGGGAGGGGGGGTGCACAAGGCATCATCATCAAGATTTGCAGAGGTGATCACATTCACTGCTTTCGGATGCAGATCACAGAGCACAATGACATTAAAACACCACCAGATGGTGCTGTTCATGCGCATCACACGTCATATTTACTAGCTGTTCTGACGCATCACACGTCATATTTACTATTTTGGGAATGCGTAGTTTAGGCGGCAGATCTCTCTTGTTAAGGCGGCCGCCTTGACAGCGAAGTGCTGCGGGAAACCCTGTACTCATTATGAAAATGTTTACTGAGGCAATAAATAAAGTCAGAAGTGTCTCAAATTCACATAGACTATTATCGTGCTCTTTTGCAACCAGACGTATCACCCCCAGCTGGAATTCAGATAGAATACAGGTTTAAGGCACTTCCGCATTTGCATCACTTTGCCAAACCGGATGCTCACCCTGTGTTTAAAACCAAGGAAACATTACACATTTCGAAAATATACCACTAAACTCTATTAGAATGTTGTGACATTTTACAAACTAATAATATTTTTTACACACCTGAGCGGGTCATATCCTGCACACCCCTCCCTTTTGTGTGACGGCACTTTTGAGCAACCCATGCTGGCTGGATTGAGTTCAGTCTGGCTTGTGTTCTTTAGACAAACACACACTGCATATCTGAAGTAGCACATATATTTTATTAGACCTTCTAGATCAATATGATTGTAGATTCAGCAATGGGATAGCTTATTTCTCATCTTGGTGTTTCTGTTCCTCTAGGACAGTGGTTCTCAAACCTCTCCTCTGGGACCCCCAGCTGTCTCACAGTTTTGTTGTAACCCTGAACTAGCTCACCTGATTCAAGCAGGTAAGGGCTTGATGATTAGTCAACAAGTTCATTCGGGTGTGCTAGCTCTGTAATACAAATAATACATGGCATGGCTGGGGGGTTTGAGATCCACTGCTCTAGGACACCGACTGGTGGTCAAATGATTCAATAAGATGGCCAAATCCTAGTATAGACAGCCACTTGCTGGTCAAATGATTCAATTATATATTGATGTCTAAATAATTGCCCCATAAATTCTAATGAGGAATTGAATCGCATATAAACATCAATAAAACAATGGACCCATATGCTGCCACTGGAATGGAATCTCTATAGTGAAAACTGCATGCGCAATCAAATCATTATTTGCTTTTCTTACAAATGCCTCACACTAAAAGACCAAACAGAAAAAAACATCTAAACACATCTAAACACATTCACCTCACATACTGCGAGGCCATTTTGGGGCAGGGAATAAGACTGTTAACCTCCAAATGTGTTGAGAATTGAAGCAGCTAAACCAGGGGATTAATATAATTCATTTTGCCCAGTGGGTGTAATTCTCTGCATCCTACGGTTGGTATTAGGGATCTGCAGTTCTCACGGATTGCTAAACACCTGCAAGATGTGGTTTAGCAGGGAGAGAGAGATGTCTGTGGGTGGGTAGTGTCTCTGTGTGAGTTTATGTTGTGTAGCATGTAAAAGGCTACCATTGTCTACATGATGCATCTGCTTACAGCCATGATTCACTGACTCAGGTGCTGCTGAAGTAACTCAACATACAAAACTACAACATAAAGGAGCAGATGTTGATAGTTAAGTTTGATAAAAAACAATTGAGGAACGGAGCAACATCCCAGAAAGAGAAGTATATAGGATGACTGCAGCTATACCACACTGAAACTCACCTCTCCCTACACACACCCCCACCAACATTTTTCGATCTATTTCCTTCCATCTTTCTTTTTCATCTTTTTCTCTCAGCATATCTCCACCACACATTTCTACCCACCACATTTTTTCTCTTCCACTGGGGGGTTGTTGCTGTCCAGGTCTTATTTAAGAAAAACATCCAGATTCCTTGGAAATGAATTCCGATTGTTTGGATATGGTCGGACAGAGGGACCGTTGCCATGACGATGGGGTGGAAAAAAAAGTATGCTGCCTCTTTCTCAAATGTTCTAGGGAAGTCATGATGGGGATGATACTGAAGGTGTGTTTCTGTGTAGGGGGGGGTATAAAGTGGTTCTGAGAATAAGTGACGATTGGAGGAGAGACAGAAAAAGGTGCAGAATAAGGTTGGTGGAAAACCAAGATGGAACCTGCTATTGACGGGGTTGTGAGATTCAAAATGTGGACACAGAGGTTTCCACAAAACCATCAGTTCTCAAAGTGTCTCTGGGTGTGTTGGTGGGAAAGTGAGAAAGAGAAATAGCAAGCTGGAATATGATATCTCTCTCCATAAACATGTTTACAGAATAAATGGTGTTGAACCACTATTTCTCACCTAACCCCATTAGTTTAATCCAAACATTTATCTTTCTTGTGATTCCTATATTTTAAACTAATCTTATTCTCTAAATACACTCTAGCTTTTCCCATGATGCTTTGCTCAGAGATTAACGCTTTCTACACATTTATACAAAATGCGCATCACACCATACAGACTTGGTCACTTGGCCATCATAACACAGTGTTTGTAAGCTGATCATTTAGAACAGCATTAAACATTGCACACCAGTCTGTCACTCTGAACCTGCCCCAGCTCTGGCTGGTGAGAATCAACAGAGGAGAAACTAACTACTCAAGCCTGCTATGTGGCCCTGCAGTGTATATACAAAATAGTGCTATCGGAATATCTGTGAAGTCTATGTGTGTGTGTGTGTGTGTGTGTGTGTGTGTGTGTGTGTGTGTGTGTGTGTGTGTGTGTGTGTGTGTGTTTGTGTGTACGCGTGTGTTGTTGCATTTGTATCTACGTGCGTGTGCATCACTACTGCTCAGGTATTTGGGTGCTGAGTGTTGACACCTGGCATGGATGGCTTTGGGGATAGAGTGAATTTCCTATGCACGACACAAACATACAACCATAAGTACTTTATAGGAATTCCTATCCTTGTGAGGGCACACAGAAGGATTCAAATAAAAAACAACATCCTAACCTTAACTGACAAACCCTAATTCTGCCCCTAACAATCTTTTCCACAAACCTTGCCTTAAATGTAACTGTTAAAACTTTATTGATTTGTAGTTAATCTTAGACTTGGACTATATGTCAACCTGATTAAGATGCTGTTAAGCAGGTTGACATATATTTCTCTAGCTAGGTTGCTATGTTTCCATACTGGTACAATGTGTCATTTACACCCAAAACGCTGCTGGCTTTCCAAGCGCCATGCTGTACCAACGAGCTACACTGGATCTACAGTACAATTTACCCCCAAGGTCATATTCAAGACAGCACGACCTAAACAGGATGTGTTTAAAAAAATACACTTGCAGCTCACTCAGGTTATCTCTTCTATGTAGTGCACCATACTCTTCAAATTGCCATCCCACTTGTATGAAGATATAATGTATAGGATTAGAGATCACACACACCCACGTCATACCAGCATGATAGCATATTAAAAACCTGTTAGCAGGGACAACAGTGATCTTTATTAATATTACCACATGTAGGCTTTAGCGTTATTAATATTACTACATGTAGGCTTGAGCATTATTAATATTACCAGATGTAGGCTTGATCGTTATTAATATTACCACATGTAAGCTTGAGCGTTATTAATATTACCACATGTAGGCTTTAGCGTTATTAATATTACCACATGTAGGGTTGAGCGTTATCAATATTACCACATGTAAGATTGAGCGTTATTAATATTACTACATATAGGCATCAGCATTATTAATGTTACTACATGTAGGCTTCAGCGTTATTAATATTACCACATGTAGCCTTGAGCGTTATTAATATTACTACATGTAGGCTTGAGCATTATTATTATTACTACATGTAGGCTTGAGCATTATTAATATTACCACATGTGGGCTTGAGCGTTA
>JACXGM010036212.1:0-11459 GCA_016801145.1 Umbra pygmaea
CAGGCCAAAAACATGGGTCAGATCTCTCACCCCCTTACCCGCTTACCCCCTCCCCATCCCTGCCCCGCTGTCTCCTGGCCTCTTTGTCCGGCCCTGAGAACTTCTGGAGGAATGTCCCTCATTAAGACGCTGGTCATATGAGCATGGCAGTGGTTCCACTTCATGGTTAGGAGCCCAAGGCTTTGAAATGAGACACATACACTCAGGGGGTTGTTAACGTTCAGTGCAAGCTCAATAGAAGTCATCAATTGATTGGTTCCTGTACAGTTGGCTTTTTGCCTATTTCACAATATTTGTATTGATAAATTTAATTGATCAATTAAACACTGTAGAACAATTGCAGAATGAGCCAACAAAAAATATGTTTAGATCACCAGTCACCAGGTCATGAATGTCTTCACGAACAATCTCCTTAGTCTGATGCCAGAACTGGCGAGCTTCACTTTTGGCCAAGACACGGTGCCCAAATCAGCCTAAGCCAGTATAGTGTGAGCAGTCATGGTCCCAGTACGACGCCAAGCTCCAACCCCCCAACGCACAATACGTCCAGTCTCCAGCCAGACTGAAATGCTTAATGCCAGAGCTGGGTTCAGTTTACAGGTTACAGACAGACGGCACTCTTCTGTCCCCTTGATGTAGTGCTGGTCTTGCGATGTCTGGGCTGTGGGGTGATTATGGGGATGTGGGGGCACCCCTGTTGTCCAGGCTCAGCTGTTGGAGCGGAGATCCACAACACTGTACTGTATCGCATACAGACAAATTGTGTAACACCAGGATCTCAGCTCACCACACGGGCGTCCTCCACGACTAGACGTGGTCTTTTAATCTGAGTTTAGTTACCTGTGATCAAACCAGTGGGGGGGTTTCGGTTCAGGGGACAAAGATGTATGTGACACAGCTGGGGCATTAGGATGAGGGGGCGAGGAGATGACTGTCGCCTCGGGCCGGGCCATGGAGGGTGGAATTACACTCCCTGTCTGAGCACACAGGGTAACAGAAACAGAAGGCTATGATGGATGACCTACAGGGTGTCTCACCCCACCGGGTCACTGTACTGTAGAAGGCGTCTACTGGCAAGAACATAATATTCACCAAATAGTCATATATACTGTATGTACACACACTGTCAAAAATGACAGTTTACTGCAAATTTACTTACCCACTATTCACTGAATTCCTAGACCCACAGGAGACAAAAGATTGGATTGAAGCCAGATTATAGATGCAGTCGAATCCAGACCAATCCTGGGCTGCTGGTCTACATTAAACCAGCTGTCTCCTAGATGGGCCTAATGCAAAGGGACAGACTGCATTGACGAGAGGTGAAGTCCACATGAGATCACCAGTGACCTATTAGAAAACATTCCTGCCAATCCTGAAGAAGGCACAGCCGGGTTTTTGGGGGGCTTGTTGTTTGGATTAAATCCCTGATTGCCATTTCAATTTCAGTTAAGATCAATTTAAGATGTATTATCTCTAGACAGAACCTTGAACTACACAGGAATTGTGTATGTGTGTGTTTTAGATCATATTTCTTTTTTTTTTGTCTATACGAATGTTATGTGCATGTCTGCACTTACATACAACACTTTTGTTTGTTTATATTGTGATGTTTGTGTCAGACTGTGCAGAGCGTGTACATGGATTTGTGAGGTCTGTGGGAATATGTTCCCATTCAGTCAAAAGAGCATTTGTAAGGTTAGGAAATGATGTTGGAGGCATGGCTCACAATCACTGTTCTATTTAATCCAAAATGTGTTCAATGGGGTTGAGGTCAGGGTTCTGTGCATGCCACTGAAATAGCTACACTATGTCTTTATGGATCCCGCTTTCTGCATAGGGGCACAGTCATTCTGCAACAGGAAACGGCCTTCCCCAAACTGTTGCCATAAAGTTGGAAGCACCAAATTTTTAAAAAAGTCTTTGTTTCCTTGAGCACCACCTCTATCAAATTTTACAGTAGTCAATATGCATTCCTGTAGGAAGTGTTCTCTTGGCATGCGCCACACCCAGATTCATCCATCAGACTGCCAGATAATGAAGTGTGATTCATCAAATTAGAGAACATGTTTCCAATGCTCCAGAGTCCAGTGGCAGTGTGCTTTACACAGACTCGTATGATCAATGCTTAGAATTTGTGGGATTTTGTTTGTCAATCCGCCTCTTTAGGATCAACCACAAGTTCTCAATGGGATTAAAGTCTGGGGAGTTTCCTGGCCATGGACTGAAAATCTTATTCCCGAGCCACTTAGTTATCATGTTTCCGTTATGGCAAGATGCACCATCATGCTGGAAAAGGCATTGGTCATCACCAAACAGTTCTTGGATGGTTGAGAGAAAGTGTAGGCACCCCTGACAATTTTCATGATATTTATTTGTAAATAATTGGATGTTTGGATCAGCAATTTCATTTTTGATCTATCAAATAACTGGACACAGTAATAATTTGTTAATGTAATGAGGTACATTGGATTAACAGAAAATGTGCAATGTGCATTAAAACAAAAATAGACAGGTGCATACATTTGGGCACCCTTGTCATTTTGTTGATTTGAATACCTTTAACTACCTAACACTGATTAATTGGAACACACAATTGGTTTGTTGAGCTCATTAACCATTGAACTACATAGACAGGTGCATCCAATCATGAGAAAAGATATTTAAGGTGGCCAATTGTAAGTTGTTGTTCTCTTTGACTCTCCTCTGAAGAGTGGCAACATGGGGACCTCAAAACAACTCTCAAATGACATGGAAACAAATAGTGTTCAACATTATGGTTTAGAGGAAGGCTACAAAAAGCTCTTGCAGATATTTAAGCTTTCAGTGTCCACTGTGAGGAACATAGTGAGGAAATGGAAGACCACAGGCACAGTTCTTGTTAAGGCCAGAAGTGGCAGGTAAAATATTGGAGAGGCAAAGGCAAAGGATGGTAAGAACGGTCAAAAACAGCCCACAGACCACCTCCAAGGACCTACAACATAATCTTGCTGCAGATGGTGTCCCTGAGCATTGTTCAACAATTCAGCGCACTTTGCACAAGGAGAAGATGTAAGGGAGAGTGATGTGGAAAATGCCTTTTCTGCACACACGCCAATAACAGAGTCGCTTGAGGTATGCAAACGCACATTTGGACAAGCCAGCTTTTTGGAAGAAGGTGCTGTGGGCTGATGAAACAAAGATGGAGTTATTTGGTCATAACAAGAGCCTTTATGCATGGCGGCAAAAGAACACAGCGTTCCAAGACGAAGTTGAGGGTCGCATGGATTCCAGTCAATATAAGCAGATACTTGAGATTAATGTAGAGGAATCAGTCACAAAGTTGAAGTTATGCCGGGGCTGGATATTTCAACAAGACCCAACACACTGCTTAAAATCTACTCTGTCATTTATGCAGAAGAACAAGTACAATGTTCTGGAATGGCCATTCCAGTCGCCAGACCTGAATATCATTGAAAATCTGTAGAGTGATTTGAGGGCTGTCCATGCTCAGCAACCATCAAACCTAACTGAACTGGAGATGTTTTGCAAGGAGGAATGGTCCACAATACCTTCATCCAGAATCCAGACACTCATTACAGGCTATAGGAAGCATCTAGAGGCTGATATTTCTGCGAAAGGAGACTCAACTATATAAACCTCATTTCACTACTGAAATTGTACTTTGTCCTTCAGTTATTTGATAGATCAAAATGAAATTGCTGATCCAAACAAAATTAGTATTTCTGTATCATTCTCAGTTGGACGATTACATCTGCACTGCTCTCGACAGCATATGTGAATCCGAGGGCTATACCTGTTACCCCACTGACATCGGGGTTAGTAGTAGAGGGTTATGCCCTTTTCGGATTCTATTACCAGGTGATGGGAAGGCTCTGCAGGCTCCACCCTCCATAACAATTATTGGGGGGCTGTGCCTCAACCAGGGGCCACACCCGCTGCAGCAAAGACCCCAGGGACTCCTCCCCCTTCAGCAGCAGAGACGATTGGTGCTCTGCCACCTGCAGGAGCAGAGATCACCAGGGCTCCACCCACTCCGGCAATGGAGACCACCGGGGGTCCGCCATCTTCAGCAGCTGAGACCACCGGGGCTCCACCCCCTGCAGCAGCGGAGACCACCAGGGGTCCACCTTCTTCAGCAGTGATGGAGACCACCGGGGGTCCATTGCACTCTCCATGGCCGGCATTGGCATCACCTCCCCCCTGCTGCTAAGCCCCTACTGGCAGGGTGTCTGCCACACTGTCCCTATAGCCAGTACCAACTGCACTGCCCCCTAAACCGGCTACTCGTGAGGTGGATGCCTCCAGCCCCTCCTCCTTTCCTCAGCCACGCCTGACGTGGTCGCTGGGGTCATCCTCCAAATGGGGGTCTTGGGGGGTGGGGTCCTGCTCATTGGGAGTCAAGCATTTCTGGTGGGGTACTGTCTTAGTTGCCCCCTCAGGGAAGCTGGTGTAGGCACCTGTTTTTGCCCCTGTGTGTGTTTTGTGTCGGATGTTGTTTTTCTCCCACTATTTTGTTCACATGTCTCTGTCACAGCCAATAGATCTTGATCAATTAGTTCACAGGTGTTTCCACTATGCTCATCAGTTCATGTATTTATATGTGTGTTAGTTGTAGATGGTATTTGTTATTCATCACATTTTGCTCACTGAAGCCTATTTGTTTTCCAACAAGTGTTTTTTGATTAAATTCCACTTTGATTTACGCATTTATCTCACATTACGCCCTACGGCTCGACTACATATTACACCCATGCACACTCACAAATAGGCACAGAGGGGTCAGCAATGCTGGGTCAATGGTCAATAAAATACACTTCTTAAATGGGAACAATGAGGAAATTCTATAATTTGTCTATGTTCATAAATCTCATAAAAGTAATTATTTGACTGTCGGGCTCATCAGTCATCTCTCTCAATCGGGGAGAGCAGGGTTGAGATAGCGGCATAAGGTTATATGGCTCTGTGCAGATGTAATTGCGTGTAAATCCCAAACTAAAAATAAAACACAATAGATTTTGGTACGTAACATACAGTACATTGTGTATAGCAAAAGTAATTTGCATGGTTTGAAACATACCTTTTCTTACATCCTTGCCAACGAGGAGTCAGCTCACACACTTCTCCTTTAGGCTATCCTGTCTAAATAAAACCATCAAACTAGAGATCAATGAGTTCGAACATCCAGACATTCAGAGTCTTGTTGTGGTTTACAATACTTTAACAAGGTGTGTGTCTGTATTGAAGGCCTACCCAATCGTTAATTGATTCACAGTGAATGTGCCGCTGAATTTTATGTACCCGCAACCTGTGTGATGTCTGAACCACTGAGAACGGCCTGCATTCCTTGATGATTCACTGAGATATCTATAGAGCTTGATGTTTTAAAAAGGTTGCTGACAATAGCACTCGACGAGTGAAAAACCAAGGCTTGTAATTCCATTGCTATGCCTCATCAACCACACCATCAAATACTTTTTTAATCACAAATAAACTTCCCCCTGGCACACACCACACAATATGATGGGTGTGTGTGTATTTCATTCCATTAATTTTGAGGCCCAAACTGTTTAATTTTTTTGAAAACATTAAATTAGACGAACCATTAACCTATTCATATCCTGACCTTTTCGGGCTTTTCACAATGATTTTACAACTGCATGTGGAATAGGTTTACTTATGTTTAATTAAAGGCTCAGGGTACGGCTCAGGGTTCAGAAAAGTGTGTGTACAGGATATGTGAGTCCGTGTTTGTGGCAGATCAGGCAGATCAGCAGTAAAAACAAGAAACACTTTTCTGGCAATATTTGGATCGCTGCTCTGTGGAGCTGACATGGAGAATTCCAGAGGTGGTGGGAGTCCTGAGCCATGCCTGTGTAAACACGTTGCTGCAATTTACTACCACAGTGGTTCTCCTCCCTGTACTGCTCCCGTTTTCACCTCGGTGCCATCCCTGTCAGCTCCGTCCATCCTGCCCCCCCACTGATCCAGAACATAGATCAAAACCTGTTTCTTTGTCCACAGCACTCTCAGATCCAATGTAAGTTTAGTTTTGCAATTTCAATCATCCCCTCATCAATCGTTAGCTTCCGTTACTTGAAGTTGTGGAAAATTAAGAACGTTCTTGGGACATCCGTGCATAGTGAAAGTTCCTTAATTGAATCCGAAGGAATTTTCTCAGACAGTTAGTGTTAGCACAACAACCCAGACATTCTTCGCATCGCCCAATCTCCTTTCCGTTCTGTGTTTGTCCGGGAATCATTTGTCGGACGGTATATCATTTTTATGACGTCTGCTAAGACTAGTGACATGCAAACAGACAAGACAACCCAAAGCAAACACACATCAATCTGGCAGCTCAGACACAGGGCCCATGCTGTGTTTATGTAAGCATGTCTGTAGCAGTACAGTGTAGCTCACACATGCATAAGGAACACTCTGAGTGAAGCCACACGGTTCGCTTTTTCACACCAGTCTCACATGGGTGCGTGTTAAGACTGTGTTCAAAGAAACTGGCATTGAGTATGTGAGTAATATAGTGTGCAGGCTAATGATGTGGCACTATTTATTGCAGTTATTGTAGCAGCCTCGTCTGCAACAGCTGTAACAGTTGAACTTAGTCTTTAATCTTGTGTCCAAACACAAAAAAACATACTTTAACTGCATCCACCTCAGCATGTCTGGAGGGAATGTTCTCATCTTTATTTACCCAGGAGAGTGTTCAGAAATCCCCCTGTGCTCTCAGGGCTGTGCTCTGGTTTGGTTGAATGGGTGAAAAGGCATAGCCGGCAACAACGGGAAGGGCCTAACCTGCCATGTAACTGACAGGTACACTATATAGCCAAAAGGATGTGGACACCTGACCTTCACACCCATATGAGTTGTTGGCAGGTTTAATATATATTGATAGTGTCTCATGTGAAAACACAATTTGAAAAACATTGACTAGAGTCTGTTTTATCCAACAATAGAGACATTTTAGCAACACATGACCATAGACCCAGTATCTATGCAATGAATTAACAATGATTATTGTAATGAATTACGGGCACTCTTATTCTGAAAGGACAAATCTGAGTTTGTGTTTGCCGACATGACAGTGTTGCCAGGGGAATGTGTTTGCCCCCCTGCTAGATCCACGTCTGGTTGTTAGACATCCCATTCCAAAACCACGGGCATTAATATGGAGTCGTCCCCCCCCCCCCCATTTGCAGCTAACAGCCGCCACCCCTCTGGGAAGGCTTTTCACACGGTTTTGGATTGTGTCTCCTTTTGTTCCCATTCAGCCAAAAGACCAGTTGTGAGTACCAATTCATCCCAAAGGTGTTCAACGGGAATGAAGTCAGTGCTCTGTGCATGCCAATTGAATTCCTCCACACCAAACTCATAGCCAAACTCATAGAACAATGTCTTTATGGACGCAACTTTGTGCAAAGGGACACAGTCATGCTGGAAATGGATAGGGCCTTCCCCAAACTTTGTTCACAAAGTTGAAAGCACTCAATTGTCGTTGTATCCTGTAGCATTAAGATGACCCTTCAATGCATGCCAGAGATGGTGTAGTGGTCTTAGTTTCAGACTCTGGGTCACATGTGCCCAGGCAACGGCGGTTCGAGCCCTGGCTCAGCCACTGTCTCTGCCCTTCCTCTCTGGCTGCTGATTTGTCCTGTCAATAATTTTTATTAAATATATCCCCCCGGCCAAAAAATAAGATTACCCTTCACTTAAACTAAGGTTAGCCCAGACCCTGAAAATTTGCCCAAGACCATTATCCCTCCACCACCATTATTAGTGTTGTCCACCTACTTTTGGCTCTTTTTAATTATAGTAAATTTTACCTCACACAAACAGACTTTAATCAACCATCAGCTCTACTAACTACGAACAAACTGATGGACAGTATGTATGTGTGTGTGTGTGCTTGTGTATTTAAAAAAGACTGAGTTCCTGAGTGTTTAAACATGTAGTGTGTGTGCCTCATGAAACAAAATGTCTCCATTTCTTATTTTCCCATTTGGACTTTCAGGTGTTTGCCTCTGGGAGCAGTCCCCTTAACCCCAACTCTGCTGGAGCAAGGAGACTGGGATTCAGATGGCTTAGCCTGAGTTAGTAAGAGCTATAGGTCAAATTATGAATATCTGTCTGGTTTGAAAAGAGATCACTTGTTATTAAGTTACGGGTGGCGTACAGTGCCCATACATTTGACCCTATTAACAATGTTTGGTCTCCACATCTAACATAGAGGAAACTGAAGTAGAAATGAAAGCTGTCTATTCCCTAAATGCATTTGTGATTTCCTGAGGATTCCCAAAAATGTTTCTTCTAGGTTCCCTGAACGTTCAGGCCATGAAGCTCTCGGTACTCTCCAGGCAGGCAGCTTTTAATGACTGTAGCTCCTGTGAAACTCACCAGCTGAGCGCTTTTAACTGAATGCCTAGAGGCCCTAGGAGCTCCTGGTAAAGCTATCAGCCTCAGCGCTGGCAAAGCCTCCTCATGCTAAGTGGATGGTTGTAAATAATAGATCAACAGAGGGGAACCTGATACTGCCCCCCACAACCCAACCACAGTTTTGCATCGACGCTCAGGTCCATGTGAGGGTAATTACAGGGAGCTCCCACACAAACTCATTCACAACAAACAACAACACATACCTTTTTTCTCCCGCCCACGTACACCTACTCTATACACATGCTTCATGTCCTTAATGATTGTTATTATACTTTTGACATACGTATCTTATGTAATTTGGTTAGCCACGTTTTATCATAACCTTTAGTCTATTCTGTTTGCCACCATGCATACAGTTTGAATACTTTTATACCTATCCTAGCATAGCATTAATTCCTAGCTCTAAACCCTGCTCCCTCCCACACACACAGCTGCAGTCTGATTGGTATATTTGCATGCTACTCATTAGGTAGAGTGATTTATTTGTCACTAATGACTGTCTGTTAATGGGCTGAGGTTGACTGCCCCAGTGATTCTCAGGAGGGACAACACTTAATTGGGTGATAATGGAAATGGGATTTTCTTTTCTCTAATAGCCAAAGAATACAATGTCACACACACCTTTCATTTAAACTGTTGCATTCTGCTAGTAAACATGCATTCAGCTACAAATAAAGAGACACAATAAGGACTGCAGACCTGACTTATTTTGGGCATTATGCTTAAAAGAGTGCTATCAATCTGAAAATGTGTATTGTCGCATGACAGTTGCTACTACATGAACTACAATATGTGACATTTTTGTAGCTACACATCACTACCTCTATAGCCTACTGTTTTTATGTTGTTTAACCTTAGGGGTCCTACAAATGTATTATTTCTTTTTAAACAGTGTTTTTGCCTATATTTTAAATTAATAAAAAAACACACACAGAAACGGTTCAGAAACATTAGTCAGATGTGAAAGAATGTGAAAGTCAAAGCATGAAAAAACATATAGAAGCTTCTGGATCCACAGTGCTAGAAAAACTGGCCAGAGTGTGTTATTTATTTATTTACCATTATTTTCCCAGGGAAGTTGACTGAAAACATATTCTCATGTACCGGTACAGCAACAACCTGTGGAGCATTTACAGTTGGAGGAAAGGGGATAAATAAGCGAATTGAAAACTAGGGATGCTTATACATGGCGATATAAGGGCCAGTGTGATTAGATTGATACATGACGATTTGTGAATGAAGGCCATATCTATATTAAAGGACCATTCTAGAGTAAATAAAACATTTTAATATAGTATTTAAAAACGTTACCCTAGACTCATGAATGTCATATACAGTGCTTTTTCTAACATTCAGATAAGATTACAGTTTGGATGTTTCTGTTTACGTATACTTGAAATACCACAAGGTCCAGAATTCATTGTGAACTTTGCACCTGCGCCCTGCGAGTCACTTCAGTAAAGCTGAATCTTGTGTAAACTAGTAAGCTACTAGCTAGTAATTATACAACTAAACTTTTAACATTTACAACCGGTCACAATATTGTATAAGAGCTATATGCCCTATCTTGCATCAATAGGTACAGACTTAACCATCATCTGTCACCGACACATTTGGAAATGAAGTGAATTATTACAAAACCGCACAAATGAGCCCTTGGCCTACTAGCTATCAATGCAGTAACTAATGAAATTGACAACAAGTCACAATAATCATCTGATATGGGCTATTATATGCCATATCTTGCTGTCTAATGTACAGATTTAACCATAATCTGTCACAGATACATTTTGAAATTAAGTTGAAATTATCACACAATATTTATGAATGAGACATGCTAAATCGGCTATCATTGACTTCCACTAGGTAGCTAATTTCACATCTTTTCTACCTGCCATTTTTCCAAGTATTTCAACAAATTAGTATCCCCACACAGCATAGCTAATCGCCTATTGGCTTCCATTAGGAGCTAACGATTTCACTTATTTTCTAAGGATACTTTCAATTAATACTTCTCACCAAGTA
This sequence comes from Umbra pygmaea, assembly GCA_016801145.1. Classification (NCBI taxonomy): domain Eukaryota; kingdom Metazoa; phylum Chordata; class Actinopteri; order Esociformes; family Umbridae; genus Umbra; species Umbra pygmaea. Next base: position 10,474 of record JACXGM010036212.1, read on the forward strand.
GATCGATACTTATATCACCGATCTGGCCAGAATTAATACAGTACATGCTATATTCTGTAAACTATTATTATTCATTTACCTGCCGTATTATTATTCATTTACCTACAAATTTGTATCCACATCCAGCAAAGCTAATTGCCTATTGGCTTCAATTATATTTTGTAAACCTTCATTATTCATTTACCCGCCGTTTTTCCCAGTATTTCCACATATCACCTAAATGGCTAGAATTCCTACATTATTAATTTTAGGTTGTGGTCATCTTTGTATTTACACCAAAATATCCAATGATCACCTGTTAGTGTTACACCACCTGGGCCTGACTCAGGTATATCCTCACTTGCACTCGCCATTGATGAAAAAAATCCAGCACTTAACTCTTCACATATAGCTCTGTAGCTATTTAACGGAAAAATGAGAGTACTATTCCCACACAAAGTACACAGTTTTATTATCCAATCAACACGATTCAGAGTCATGACGAAAACGAGATAAGGAAGTCAACTGAGCCCCTCCCCTGTAGATTAAAAAAATTCTACCAGTGACGTCACTGGTAGAAAATGTGGAAACCTACAGTGGCCGATTTTTAAACTTCAGGACGCACTGAGGTGTTTTTAGTAACTATGATGTTGGAAAAATGATTACCACAATGATTTGGAGGTTTTTAGGTGTCTGGAGTGTCCCTTTAATTGGTTATGTAGCTGTCACAATGACTCCTCCAGGAAGTGACATAATGGTGGTCAAAAAACACTAAATGTTTTATGTCTGCTTGTTCCGTTTACATGGACTCATTGGCCCTCATTTATCAAACGTGCGTAGAAACCAGTGTAGATCTGAGCGCAGAAATCATCTTACGACGAGACTCACGTGTGATTTACAAAAAATTCGTATCACTCCAATTCCAGCGTACGAATGAACGGGTGTTGATAAATCAGACGGTTGAAATTCCATCGTAATTTAAATATCACGCCCATATTTATGCAAGG
>JACXGM010036213.1:0-11490 GCA_016801145.1 Umbra pygmaea
GGGCCTGCTTCATGCTGATGGTGTATAACAATTTTGTTTCATTTGCAACCCTGACAGTGTTAAACGGTCATGGGAGCAAATAAAAAATGTACAGGGTGTGTAAATTAATCAATGTTATAATACTTGGTTGTTTAAAAGTTCGGTAGGAGTAAATAGTAAATGTATGTTCTCAATAATTCTCTACAGAGAAAGGGGATATTGATTCATTGTTTGTCCGTATCAAACAGACCATACATTGAAATACCTTCCACAAGCAAACGCAACACTATGCATAAAGTCATTACCTGTAAGCGCACCACTTCGATGTATCGCACTGCACTGGGACATACGGCTCAAGAAAGATAGCTGCTGAATGTGTTGGTCTATTACGCCCGTTTCAGTCCACTGCTACCCTCCCGTGATATTCGCTGGGGTGACGTTTGCGGCAATTTTTGCGCATACACTTAAATGTAGATGTTGTTTTTTAACTGAAAAAAATAATAATTTATTTAAAATGAACAAATATTATAATTAATTAGACCATAATAGACTAGGTTAAAAAAAATATTTTGCCAAGGCTATAACAAAAAGTGCATTATGCATCTAATTTCTGGGTGTGCCAGCTGCCTCTTTGGGTGGCACAAGCACACCCTGGCACACCCGTGCCTACGCCACTGCCCCAAAGTGCCAATATTCAGTTTGAAGAACCCCTAAAAGAACTAATAGTTAATGAAAGCACACACACTAAGGTTTCAGACCAGGCCTGTTGTAATATGGACCATCTTTATTGAAACTGTTTCATCATAATAACAATTTTCTTTTTGTTTCTCAGCAGCTACTGAGGCATGAACTGCATGCACTATCACACACGCACACGGGTCAAACAAACAAATAAACAAACAAACAATCAAGCAAGCAAGCCAACCAACAATGGTGGTTCCACTTGCATGTACGTTGGTGTGATTTTAAATATATTTTTGAGTATACTGTATTAACCAGTCTTGTATGTTTCTGATGTCAGATGTGAAACACTACAGTATCCATAATGCTCTCAACATTATGCATTTAGGCTGCTACAGTATGATGATGCTCTCCAGAACCACTCCCAATCATGTTCCGTACACTATGCAGTTAGGCTGTGATAGTATCATGATAAACTACAATACCCATAATGCTCCATACAGTATGGATTGAGAGTGCTTCAGTATCAGCGATATGTCAAGAACACATATATGTTAGATTTACAAGTCAAGCAACAGACACCAAGAGGCGGACACTGAGTTTCATCATTACGATCACTGTCATCATAAATATCACTATCAGCTTTATCATCACTGCTGTCATCAGCATTGTTATTGTGATCCCTAGACATGTCAGAGTCCACATGTTTAAAGCTACAGCAGAGAGATCACTCCCACATACAGTATTCTCCTGGCTGGTCAGTATCATGTAAAACTCAGGTAACCAGAGCACACTGTCCACTTACATTCTGTTTCTTTGGATTGTACATTTTTCCCTTTTCCCTTAGGATTCAAACTTTCCTTTGAAGAGATGTTCTGTTTAAATATTTTTAAAACAGCTGTTGACCTAAAGCACAATGCATTATTGATTTTAAAGAGACTATAGTTAATGTTTTAGTAGGCAACTAGATCTACTGCATGGGTGGATTTTTGTTGAAACGGATGATCAGGTTTTGGGATGGTTTTATATAATTATAAAAAATATGTTGTCACTGCAAATTGACCACAAAAAAAGTAATTGCATTTTAAAATAGCAATAATGTCATATCTGGGTTAAACATATCTTATTTTAAACAGAATTCTTGGTGCTTTTAGTAATTTTAATAAATTAAATGAAAAGATCACTCTTGATGACCATGTGTTTAAAGTATAAATGGGGTTACAGAGCCTAGGGGAGCACCTGGTAGTTACAAGCAGGGTCCAAAATGAACTTTTTCACCCACCAGCCAAACTGCTAGTGAATGTTCAAATTTTACTAGCCATTTAATAGATTACTATTGTTTTTTTGGCTGGTGAGTTAAGAAAATCTACCACCCACCTGGATATTTTACCAGCATTTGGCTGGTAAATGGTGCTATTTTTTGACCCTGGTTAGAAGCTGTTAAAACACAAGGCATGCACACACAGTCCCTTCATAGCCTGGAACATTCAACCACTCTCTAATCCTGAATGATTAATCAGGAGGTGAACAGAGAGGTTGATACAACCCTGCAAACAAAGATGGTTATTTAGGATGTTCCAAGAAAGCCAGAAGGGGGAGTTAAGCTTCCCTCTGCATTCTTAGGATGTCCCTTGCTTGCTGGGAAAGAAGCTCACTTCGGAGGACACTGTGTGTGTCAGATGTTTCCACCTCATTGGTAATTGAGCCTGCATGTCTTATCAACTATCACACCTAACAGATGTTTTTAAAGAGGGATATTGCTGAGACTCCAAACTGGGCTCATATACTGAGCAAAATAATTTGAGTTCTTTTCAATCTCTATTCAATGTATTTTCATTCACAAAGACATTGTTTTAACATTGTTTGCTTAAAACACAAAACTCACAAAATTGGGGCGGTAAGGTGGTTAGGGCATCTGACTGGTGTTCAATACTACAACCGCCAAGGTGAAAGCGTTGTCGTTCTGCCTGTGAGCAGAAGAGTTAACTCTAATTTCTCCATGGTCATTGCTGCAAGTCAGAATTGGTTCTTATTGAACGTTACCAGTTAAATAACTATTAAAATAAGTACCTATTTCTATTTAGATTGGCTAATTTCTCTGGGACTGTACATTGGCTTTTGGTAGAAGGTTACTCTTAATGTTATTGAATTTAGTCTCTGCAAACTATTTTCTACAGCCTAAAGTTTTTGTGAGATCCATAATTAACATTGAAAGCAACATAATAATAAATAATTACAACATGTGCAAATCAGTGTAAACATTAACAACAAGAAAAAAGCTTGCAATACATAAGAAATACAACAAATACTACATAGCATGAATATTTGTATAAAATGAAACAATGAACAGTATAAAAATAGTTGCTACACAATTACTCTATGTGTATTCATTTTTACCAATAATATTTTTCATTACATGTTGGTAAATGTAACACAGACAGCTGGATACAGCATGACAGAACAGACACGTTGAGATGAGAAGTTACAACTACAAAGTCCTAGAGAACTCATCAGAAGCCTAGTGAACCCCAAAGAACCAACAGAACCCTCTAGAATCTTGGAGAACCATATGGAACCTGTAAAACAAACTCTAATGGAACCTCAAGAAGTCTATGGAATCTGCAGAAACCTAAAAATCTGAAAGCCTTGTCGAACTTTCAAAATAATGGAGCTCTGTGGAATTCAAAAAAAAACTTTTTAGACCCTACAGAATCATTGAAACTTTTCATTAGGTGGGTGCTTATAGTATATTTAATTATTCACACATGTACAACGTGTATTATATGCATGTGTGCATTGGAATTGTGTTTTTTGCATATTATTCACATCTTCCAAACCCTATATAATCCTAGAAAAACCTGTGGAACATATAAAACAATACAGAACACAATGGAATCTGTAGAAACTACTGCACTTCTAACTCATACAGGAGTACGTTAATGCTCCAAAATGTTGCTTTCTCTTTCACTCCCCATATGGAAGAGATATTTACGTGGCATTCTTTTAACACTTGGATTTCTGAATTAAGGAGGACTGAAAAACAAGACAAATCCAGTCAATTCTGTTGCCATATATTTCATACACTAGGCTGTTTCATAGCAAGTACCGGTAACCTATTTGATGAACTCCATAGACAGACTGTGTTCATAAGCCTACTGTACATCATCACTGAAAGTGCTTGGATGGCGCTTCAGCCAAAATAGACGTGCTTACTTGCATCAGATGGTACAGTAGTTGCTATTAATCTATAGCTAGGATAACTTAAACACATCTGAGTACAACACAGAGCATTCTGGAGATAGTTTGTAGATGACGTATGACCTAACTCATCCACATACATCTGCTATGTGCTCTAAGAATGATAATACTACAGTAAAAGCTCATTCAGAGTTTGTCATATTTTAAATACTGCCACATCAACCAATGTGATGGATATGTATACTTCTGTATATATAGATTGAGTGAAAAAAAGCTTTTTGTGTCTGTATTAATTCTAATCTCCAAGTGTAAATTGGTTGTTCCCCAGAAGATTATCAGTTTTGAATAGAGCCATTATGTCTGTTTGACTGAAGTTGGTCTTAGAAAGAGCCTAAATAATATGTTGTTTACATTCCCACTGTCTTCTAGACAGAAAGGAGCAACATGAGTGCACCCTAGTGGCCACAAAGAACTCTGCACCCTCTCACACGTTAACCTCATTGGCAAATGCCTCCATAGAGCAATCCAACAGGGTCTTAAGAGGAAGAAGCTGCCAACTCCAGGCGGTCTGAAATGGCACCCTAGCCTCTGCATAGTGTGCTAATTTTAATCAGAGCATTGTAGGAATAAGGTGCCATGTTGTACTCAAGCCTGGTTCTTTAGTTGGATTGCTTTCAATGGTGAATACACCTTACCGTAGGTAAAGTAAACATAAACATAGTATGTTGTATTCCCCACTCACAAATTATTGAACAAAGAGTTCATACAGACAAATAGCAGACAGGAGAAGTGGAGAGAGATGGGAGTGCAGGTCCAGAAAGACGTTCCAACTGGGAGAGAAGAAGGAAGAAGGAGTGTTCAGACGGTCGTTGATGGTCAGAATGCAAATTTTGCGAGGCAGGTCTTGTCCAAACTGGATGCCTGAGGAGAAAAACAGTAAGAGATTGAGAGACAAACAATGTATACAAAATGTATGGATACTTTTATTTATGTTTACATGATAGAATGCCTGGATTCCAGAATACCAGCTTGAATTTTAAGTTATTTTCATCAACATCTCGAGAACATTTCCAAATGATAGCACATATGGTACATAGTCCCCCATTATGGGGTACAAATACTATTTGGTCAATTGACTGAATAGCTCTTCTTCATGTGTTTGTTTGTTTGCATTCGAATTACACACAGCAGAGAGTTGTACATTTTCAGTAAATGTTCTTGTTTTCCCCCAAAATGAAATCACATAGGGGGGGTCACTCAACTTTTGTATCCATAATAACAGCAAAAGGTAAGCTTGTTTAGTGCACATTTTTCCATGTAGCTCTCAGTCTCGGCCCTTGCTAGCAGATGGGTCTGACCCAACAAAAATCACACCATCCCCTACCCCAACGATGATCACATTAGGCCTATTGAACAACGAGCTTTAGTATCTTGATTTTGCACCTGTATGTCAGTTTCTTTATTTAAGTATTTAGTGAACTCCATGATGACAAGCACTTTACACATGTATAGGGTCATTAGGCTGGGCATGTCCTGGCCACGTGAAGTGAGCGCTACTGGAGCGGTACTGGAGTGAGAGCCTTCTAAGCCGCTCATATACGCTCAAATATCGCTCTGCACTCTAGTCAAATGAGGTCCGCTCCGCACATGCCCCTGCTCCGCTCACATACTCTACTGGCATCACACAAATCTTTTCTTTGTCAAATCTTGCTCACAGATGCGCAGATGGGCTGAAGGGATAATTATTGCTTCTTTGCTAAAAATTTGGTGAAAAAATACATTATTCCTGATTAGTTTGAACTAGCCTAGTAATAACCTCTTAAAAAAATTGAAAGCCTAATACAATTTCTGTAGGGAATTCTGGTTAGGTGAAGAACAGTGACTCTTTTACACTGGCGCCCTGTGATACAGCAATAAAAGAAACATAGCAACAAATGAAACAAAATATAATATAAATAATATAAATAAATTTAAACAGACAAACAGTTGAAAACACATATTGAGAAAATAACTCACATTTAATTAAAAAGTCATGTAACAGGCATTTCTATTTGTTTTAGAAGTCACCTTTTTTTTTCTAGAGTTGGATATTAATATTTTCCCAGCATATCAAGGCATGACAATAAATGCGTTTACCCAAAGGGATATATTTGTTTTCTTCATTTAATTATGTATGTTTGATTATGTTGGTGGAGAGAATGGTAAAATGTGCTCACTGCCCAGGCGACATACATATTTTGCTTCCCTCACTTTGTAAAGGCACTGCTGGGGCGTAATAAAACTCACCTACTAGCCTACATATGCCACCGTGTGAGAGAAGTATATGTCTACGTTCATGTACACAACAATTATAGGTCCACGTTGTTGTGTGAGGTGAAGTGTGTCCTCGTCAGTTTATCTCCGAAAATGCGCGTCTCGTTAACCTGCCCGGCCAGTTTAACTGGCGAAAATACGTTCAACTCGAAAAAGAGCCTACTCCCACCAAAGGGAGTCAGAGTCAGAATCGATTCCAAAAACCCTGAAATCGTTCACTCTTAGTCTGGATGTTTGTTTATCGGTCTATTTTTGTTGATCATCCTGTTTTTTTTCTGCACTGGATGAATTAAAAACGTGGCCATTTATTGTTTCCACAACAATGTTAGTGAGTAAATTACTGAAATGGCTACCATCTTGGTGGCGTGTGATGTGTAAGATGAGAAAGCAGACATGTCATGTATGTTATAATTCTAAAAAACAGTGGCTATCTGTACATCTTTGCTAAGTGCAAACCAGTACAGAAGGCATTCATGTTTGGAGGGTCATGCCTCTTTTGCCAATCATTTTGGAGGGTCATAGAAAAATGTATTGCTGGCGAAAGGGGGTTTCATCTCTATTTTGACTAAAGCCCTCCGGTAGCCCCTTAAATAAAAAACAAACAGTCCCTAAGTAGGTTAAACTGAAGTTCACTAGTCTAAGATGTGGCCTAACACTTAAATTAACAAATAGCACCCTATTCCCTATATAGTTTTCCATGTTAGACAGATGTGTGGACATTAAATAAAATAGGGTGCATTTTGGGACAGTAACTCAGTAAAAATCATTATGTTCTGAGAGCCAATTAGAAGAAAATATGAAGCTACTTTTATAAGAAGGAAATGCAATATGTTACATCTATCTATTTACAATTCAGTGTGTCCAGTGCACACTCTTATCACTTTTTCTTGTTCTCCCAGACAGAAAAAGAGAGGGACAGATAGAAGGAAAGAGAGCAAGAGACAAGGGAGTGAGAGAATGACATTGTGGAGAGAAAGAAAGTGATGGACAATGAGAGTAAAAAAGAAAGGTGGGAAATAAACAGGAATACATGGAACCAACAAATCGGCCCTTTTCCAGCATGTCTGTTATGACACATACATTATTTAATACCTGAGGAGCTGAATCACTAGCTGGCAGCCGGTTCTGGCTGGATGACGTGATACAGCTTGGCTGGGTTGTCCTGGTTCTTGTTCTTGTCGCAGTGCTGGACATCACTCCTGGACACAGCCACAGCCGAGCAGAAATTCAGGGACATGCTACACGGTGCAGGGCAGGCGCAGGGCAGGCGCAGGGCAGGCGCAGGGCAGGCACAGGGCAGGTGTGCCGCCACAGCAGCAGACAAAAGCCAACAGCAGAAGTGAAAAAGTGCAGCAGTGTGTGCCAGGCTTAAGGCATGCAGATGGAACAAACTTTAATGCATATTAATTATGCTGTGGATGCAATTAGCTGTGGTCTTTTAGTTGCAGTCCATATCTGAGTCTTTAGTTTTAGTTATGTAACTAGCTATATAATAAATCCAATCTACCGGTATGTTTACTGGTATCATTAAACATGCCACCCAGTATTGGTGTTCAGTGCAGCTCTGCTGTTGGATCAAACACAAAGTGTAAGCTCAGTCTGGGATAGTGGTGGGCAGGCTTACCTGTTGTCAATAATATCTGGGCTGTTCCCTGTGGATGGACAAAGCAGGTGTCAGGGTGAAGATGTGCTCACCACAGTGAACAGTGACCAGATGTATTTATTATGAATAATTATATAATTATAATTAGTAATATCCTAAAGCATTATAGCAATATAATTATACAATATAATATAATTACAGTGTATCTTTGTGTAAATTAATTATACAACCACCAATTCTAACTATTATATAACTATATTTGTGAGTACATAATTACTAATTATATCATGTGTATGGAACAGACCAAGTGAGGAGTGAGTCAAAGTGAAGAACATTTAAGTATGGTAACCCTACCGTTGACACTATCCACATCCACCATTTCTGAAGCGTTAATTGAGTTCTTCAAGGTACTGCAGTTTTCTGTAATGTTCTTCTCTGTAGGGCGTTTCACTGGGGCGTTATCCGTTGTGGCACTATCCACTGTAGAGTCCTTCACTGGGGCGTTATCTACTACAGCAGCATTGTCAACTCCCTGGATATCTACTGTAGTATTCTGAACCTTACCATTGTCAACAGTGGTGTTGACTGGCTCAGCTGACAGCCTATGGGATAGCCAAAGGCCCATTGTTAATCTAGTCCTTGGGATGTACCGGTACAGTAATTATTTTTCTATATATTTGGTGTGTGAACGAAAGTGCCAGAACATGGAGCCCCAAACTACTTGGAGCTCCACTGAAAGCAGAATGTACGTTTTCATTTCACATATTAGTCATTTAGCAAACACTTTTATCCTGAAAGACTGTGCATATATTTTAGGATGGCTTGGATAAACAACTACACCACTTCATTGACTATTGGGAAATCATTTCTGGATAATGAGCACAATCTAGAATATTACATTACAGTGTGAAATACTAAAAACCAGAATGGATTGCCAGATTTGCTTAAATTTGGATGTATTGTTACACAGAATACTGTATGTATCACATTGTCTCTGAATGTAGTGTTTATCAGTTTGCTGAGCTACAATTTATTTAATGCAACTTACATCTTGGTCTGAAGGAGGTTGGCATCCGTGGAGTTGGGATTCCTGGTCTGGTTGGGATTTGAGTTAGGGGGCGGGCCTCTGGATGCACCTGGGTGGATGGTGTGATGGCTAGCTGTCTGGCTAGGGGTTTGGAACATGGCATTGCTGAAATGAATGGAGTGCTGCTGTTCGGTAAGCCGGATCCAAGGGTTGGTGGGAGAGCCGAGTGGGAACTGGCCAGGGCGGACTGGCTTGGCTGTGGAGAAAAAAAACATGGATTGCTGTCGTCACGTTTGTCAACATTGCCTTCACTGCCGCATCATCATCATCATCATCATCATGAATATCTCCCTGTAAGAACCAGTGTAATCTTCGTCATCGTCGTAACCGTCAACCTTGTCAGCGCCACCCTCATCATTGTGTGTTTGTGTGCACTGTGTGTGTTTGGATACCTTAGGGATATGCAAGCATGTCTGCTCATGCATATTTCTGTGTGTTAATTACTACCTTCATCACCATTGTCATTTTCATCATCTTTATCACCGTTACCAATATAATCATTGTGTGTATTATCACCTATTTGTGCGGCGTACGGCCTGCGTAGGGGGTTCTTATCACCTATTTGTGCGGCGTGCGGCCTGCGTAGGGGGTTCTTGACCCTCATGGCATCTTTAATCCTCTCCACTTCCTGTTGATAGCGTCTCCGGTCCTTCATAGCCCCCTCCTTAGCCTCCTTCAGTGCACCCTCCAACGCCCGCACCCTCTCAGCTGTAGAACGAAGACGCTTCTCCAGCTTAGGAAGCTCACAGCGCAGGTCTGCATTATCACGTACCAACTGACAAGAGAGCAACCAAGAGAAAGAGACCGAGAGAGAGAGAGAAGAAGGGAGTGAAGAACAGGTCACTAGTCAAGAGTGATAAACATTGCCTCAGGCTCATTTATGTGACTTATGTTTGTATCACATCTGTTGTCTGTCAGTGATAAACAAAGCATCTAATAAGAATGTAATTTATTGCTGTGTTTGTTTCACATCTCCATTGTCATGTACCAACATTGCTGGGGACAGAGGGAAAGAGAAGGACAAAGCGAGTGGGAGGGAAAGCTAGTGTGGAGTAAACAGTCAATAGATTGATGAACATGGGGGTTTTTATACTGTAGATTGCTCAACAAAATTGGGATTAATTTTACCCTTGCAGTGTCCAACAATTTTAAGGAGAAACCGTAGCAGGTTGACTAGATGTAGTGTTTCCTCAGGTGCTAAACAGCTAACTGGATGTTGTTGGAGAAAAATGCACACAAAGTATATTTTCCTCAGGTGCTAAACAGCTAACTGGATGTTGTTGGATAGAAATGCACACAATAAAGTATATTTTCCTCAGGTGCTAAACAGCTAACTGGATGTTGTTGGATAAAAATGCACACAATAAAGTATATTTTCCTCAGGTGCTAAACAGCTAACTGGATGTTGTTGGATAAAAATGCACACAATAAAGTATATTTTCCTCAGGTGCTAAACAGCTAACTGGATGTTGTTGGATAAAAATTCACACAATAAAGTATATTTTCCTCAGGTGCTAAACAGCTAACTGGATGTTGTTGGATAAAAATTCACACAATAAAGTATATTTTCCTCAGGTGCTAAACAGCTAACTGGATGTTGTTGGATAAAAATTCACACAATAAAGTATATTTTCCTCAGGTGCTGAGACTGCTTTGAATTGTGTGTTTTATGAGGTTGCTACAAGTATCTAATTTTTCACGTCTGTAACTGTTTGCATGTTTAATTTGTACTGTATGTCCACAACACCGGTGGTCAGGGAAGCTGTCCGACTGAAGAAGGAGTCGTTCTGGGATATGTTATCCCGGAGGACTCCGGAAGCAGTTGCAGGGTACCGAAGGGCCCGAAGGGCTGCAGCCTCTGCCGTGAAAGAGGCAAAGCAGCGGGTGTGGGAAAAGTTCAGGGAAGACATGGAGAAAGACTTTCGGTCGGCACCAAAGTGCTTCTGGAAAACCGTCTGCCACCTCAGAAGCGGGAAGCGGGGAACCATCCAAGCTGTATACAGTAAGGTTGGGACTCTGTTGACCTCAACTGAGGAGGTAACAGGGCGGTGGAAGGAGCACTTTGAGGAACTCCTGAATCCTACTTCTGTGCCCTCTATATTAGAGGCAGAGCTAGAGGATGATGGGGGATTGTCGTCAATTTCCCTGGTGGAAGTCACTAAGGTAGTCAAACAACTTCAAAGTGGCAAAGCCCCAGGGATTGATGAGATCCATCCAGAAATGCTGAAAGCTCTGGGTGTGGAGGGGCTGTCTTGGTTGACACGCCTCTTCAACATTGCATGGAAGTCTGGGACAGTGCCAAAGGAGTGGCAGACTCTGTCCCCTGTTCAAAAAGGGGGACCAGAGGGTGTGTGCCAATTACAGGGGTATCACACTTCTCAGCCTCCCTGGTAAAGTCTACTCCAAGGTGCTGGAAAGGAGGGTTCGGCTGATAGTCGAACCTCAGGTTGAAGAGGAACAATGTGGATTCCGTCCTGGTCGTGGAACAACGGATCAGCTCTTTACTCTCGCAAGGATCCTGGAGGGGGCCTGGGAGTATGCCCATCCTGTCTACATGTGTTTTGTGGATTTGGAGAAGGCGTATGACTGGGTCCCCCGGGAGATACTGTGGGAGGTGCTGCGGGAGTAT
>JACXGM010036214.1:0-11458 GCA_016801145.1 Umbra pygmaea
TGAGAGACTGAGAGACTGAGAGACTGAGTGAGAGACTGAGAGACTGAGAGACTGAGAGACTGAGAGACTGAGAGACTGAGAGATTTCCAATGAGTAGCCAAAAACTATTAAAATTATTGGAATATGACAGATTGCAATACATTTCTGCATTTTATAAACATTAGCTGTTGGTTTCCTGAGATAAAGTGCATTTATCATGAAAACACTTCAACCACTTTTTATTGTTCTTATTGTGCAGCTGTAAAATTTGCTGCCATTTTTTAGACAGTCCAATGGAAATGCCCCATGGTCAGCAGGTACTGTTGTAGTACATGGGTGCATCAGTAACGAAGGCTTATACCGCTAAACAACTGCAAATTCTTTCCTGCTGTATATGAATATATAATTATCAAGATGTACTTAGCTATAATGATAGATCATTGTCACCTTCGATAGATCGTTGTCACCTACTTTCATTGTGCTGTGGAGGCTCTTTAATAAGTTATAAATGAGTTATTATTTGACCATCACCTCCATTCTTTGATCCGTGTCGTAATTTCACTGGAGGATATTATTATTAACCAACACTGCTATGGCATAAACACACTGATGAGAAAATCCATAATGATGACATTAATGATGACTTAATGTCATGAGGCTTCTCTTCAGATAAGATATTTGAGCTTTTGTCGCATTACATGAATACGCTAATAAATTGGATCATTTTTAAAAAAATGTGTTTGGGACCTGTTATAACATTAATCACAAGCTTGTAGATGTGCCGTAGATGTAGTTCAGATGAATAGTTAAAGCTTTGGGAAAACCTACAGTATCTGACTTTGGAAGCACATTTACTACGTGCAAGGGTGAATGAACTTAAGTAACTCAAAGACATTTATATTCAAGTAGAGTAAAATCATTCTTTCCTATGCACAGATATCTAACCACTGGCAATAACATAGAGATTTGGCTTAAATTTTTATTGGACATTACTGTCAAACTACAGCATTTAATATGACAGGAAGATAAGAAGTGGCTTGATATTTATGGTGTGTTTGTAGATCACAATATGTACAGTACATGTTGCAAGTCAGACAAGTGTTTGTACGAACCCAATTCCGAAAAAGTTGGGATAGTATGGAAAATACAAATAAACAAACAAAAATAGTCATTTATCACCCTGTACTATATTGAAAACACATTAGTAACACATTATGTGTTTTTAAAATATACATCCAATTAAAATCGGATGACTGCAACACACTCCAAAACAGTTGGGATAGTGTACTGTTTACCACTATGTAACATCAGCTTTTCTTTTAATAACCCTATTAAGAATTTGGGCACTGAAGACACCAGTTGGTTTATTATGCAAAGCAGAAGCCATAGATGAACAGTGTCCAGAATCGCAGCCAACTTCTCTGGGCTCGGTCTCATCTGAGATGGACAGTGGCACAGTGGAATCATGTTTTGTGGTCCGACGAGTCAACATTTCAAAATGTTTTTGACAAAACAGCCGTTGTGTTCTCCGGGCCAAAGAGGAAAAGGACCATCCATCCGGCTGTATATCTGTGTGGGCACCATTAATGCAGAAAGGTCTGTACACATTTTGGAGCAACATATGCTACCATCCAGACATTATCTTTTCCAGGGACATCTCGGAATTTTCTAGCACATTCTGCCCGAATTACAAACACATGGTAAGCAGAGAGTGAGGGTGCTAGCCTGGCCTCCCTGCAGTCCTGATCTGTGAAAATAAGGCAACGAAGGCTCTGTACAGTTGCACAGCGGAGGACATGCATAATGGATTAATCAGGGAAAATTCTGCTTGCTAAACTTAACCAACTGGTTTCTTCAGTGCCAAAATGCTTAATAAGTGCTATTAAAACAAAAGGTGATGTTACACAGAGGTATAACAGTCGACGGTCCCAACTTTTTTTTGAGTGTGTCGCAGTCATCAATTTTGAAATAAATTTACTTCACAAAGTAAAACATCACATAAACTTGTACATATTTTGTTGTTACACCCTTATTCTGAAATGGATTAAATTAATTGATTCCCTCAAAATTCTACAAACAATACCCCATAATTATAATTGGAAAGAAGTGTTTGAAATCTTAGCAAATTTATAAAAAATTTAAAATAAATGTACATAAGTATATCACAGCCTTTGCCATGACACTCAAAATTTAGCTCAGGTGCATCCTGTTTCCACTGATCATCCTTGAGATGTTTCCACATCCTGATTGGAGTCAACCTGTGGTAAATTCAGTTGATTGGACCAAGAACCAGATGGTCACTCTGACAGAGCTCCAGCATTTCTCTGTGGACAGAGGAGAAGCTTCCAGAAGAACTGGTCTGATGAAACAAAGAATAAACTCTATTTCCTGAATGGCAAGCGTCATGTCTAGAGGAAAACTGGCACTACTCATCACCTGGCCAATACCATCCCTACAGTGAAGCATGGTGGTGGCAGCATCATGCTGTGTGCATGTTTTTCAACATCAGGAACTGGGAGACTAGTCAGGATCGAGGGAAAGATTAATGCAGCAAAGTACAGAGACATCCTTGCTGAAAACCTGCTCCAGAGCGATCTGGACCTCAGAAAAGTTCATCTTCCAACAGGACAATGACCCTAAACACACAGCCAAGATAACAAAGGAGTGGCTACAGGACAACTCTGTGATTGTCCTTAAGTGGCCCAGCCAGAGCCCAGCCCTGATTGAACATCTCTGGAGAGATCTGAAAATGGCTGTGCACTGACACTCCCTGCAAAGACGAATGGGAGAAACTGCCCAAAAATAGGTGTGCCAAACTTGTAGCATCATACTATCAAAAAGACTTGAGGCTGTAATTGCTGCCAAAGGTGCTTCAACAAAGTATTGAGCAGAGGCTGTGAATACTTATGTGCTTTTTTCTTTTTTCTTTAAAATTAATTTGCTAAGAATTGTTTTGAGGGAAATAATGAATTTCATCCATTTCGGAATAAGGGTGTAAATAACAAAACGTGGAAAAAGTGAAGCGCTGTGAATACTTTCCGGATGCACTATAGTACAGGATGAATATAATTTTTAAATGACTCTTATTGTTAGTTTTTTTGCATTTTCCATACTGTCAAAACTTTTTTGAAATTAGGGTTTTAGAATAAGATATGTAAATTGCATTCCAGAAGTCAATAGGTGATCTTAAAGTGAGAATTGATAGATTACAGTAAACACTAATCAGCCATAACATTATGACCACCTGCTTACTATTGCGTAGTTCCCCCTTTTGCCACCAAAACAGTCCTGACCCATCGAGGCATGGACTCCACTAGACCTCTAAAGGTGTGCTGTGGCATCTGGTACCAAGATGTTAGCAGCAGATCCTGTAAGTTTCGAGGTGGGTCCTCCATGGATCAGACTTGTTTGTCCAGAACATCCCACAGATGCTCGATTGGATTGAGAACTGGGGAATGTGGAGGCCAAGTCAACACCTTGAACTCGTTGTGTTCCTCAAACCATTCCTCAACAATTATTGCTTTGTGGTGCATTATCCTGCTGAAAGCAGCCAAAGCCATCAGGGAATAACTGTGTCCATGAGACAGTGTACATGGTCAGCAAAAATGGTGGTACGTGTCAAAGTAACATCCACATGAATGGCAGTACCCAAGGTTTACCAGCAGAACTTTGCCCAAAGCATCACACTGCCTCTGCCGGCTTGCCTTCTTCCCATAGTGCATTCTGGTGACATGTGTTCCCCAGGTAAGCAATGCACACACACCAGGAAATCTACGTGCTGTAAAAGAAAACATGATTCATCAGACCAGCCCACCTTCTTCAACTGCTCTGTGGTCCAGTTCTGATGCTCACGTGGCCATTGTAGGCGCTTTGAGCGATGGACAGAGGTCAGCATGGGCACCCTGACTGGTCTGTGGCTACGAAACCCCATATGCAGCAATCTACGATGCACTGTGTGTTCTGACACCTTTCTATCAGAACCAGCATTCACTTTTTTAGCAAATTGAGCTACAGTAGCTCATCTGTTGGATCGTATCACACGGGCCAGACTTCGCTCCCCACGTGCATCAATGAGCCTTGGCTCTGTTGCCGGTTCACTGCTTTTCCGTCCTTAGACCACATTTGATAGGTACCTACTGACCACTGCAGTCCGTAAACATCCCACAAGAGCTGCAGTTTTGGAGATGCTCTGACCCAGTCGTCTAGCCATCACAATTTGGCCCTTGACAAAGTCACTCAAATCTTTACGCTTGCCCCTTTTTCCTGCTTCTAACACATCAACTTTGAGGACAAAATGTTCACTTGCTATCTAATATATTCCACCCATTTACAGGTGCCGTGGTAATGACATCATCAATGTTATTCCCTCCACCTGTCAGTGATCATCATGTTATGGCTGAACGGTGTATGCTGCAAGTCAACAGGTGAGTGTAAAGGGCTGGTTTGGGCACCTACTGTACAAGTCTGTCTCATCCAGGATCTCTGACTTGATGATCTCCTCGATGACATCCTCCAGGGTCACAATCCCCATGACCTCGTAGAACGGGTCGCCCTCGCCCTCGTTGTTCACCCTCTGAACTATGGCCAAGTGGGACTTTCCTAACACACACACAGACACACAAACAGAAAGACGAATAGAGCGCATGAGGGAAAGCCACATTTGAAAGGTTGTAAAGTCGGAGTCCACGTGACAAAGTGCAGCCAAAGCCTCCTGATAGGTTGTGTTATACTGTTGCAATCAAAATTCAACCCCCATCTAACCCCCACTGCAAATCAGGTTTATTGTCAACGTGTGCAGACTTTTGGCTGTTTGCAATGAACAAATCAAACAAACGCAATAGCTCAACACAATGAATGATTCAAGTGGTTTCTCCATATTCAACTGCAAATGCAACTGATAATGACTTCTCCAGTCTCAAAATTATTCAACCCCTTCATGAAAAGCACCTTTAGTACTTAGTAAAGCACCCTTTTGTTGTTATGAACTGCTACAAATGCGATGCATAGTCAGACACCAGCCTCTGGCAGCGTTTCTGAGAAATCTTACCCATTCCTTATGAGCAATGGCCTCAGTTCATTCATATTCTTGGGTTTGCATGCTGCAAACTCCTCCTTCAAATCCCACCAGATATTTTCTATAGGGTTCAAGTCAGGTGACTGTAATGGCCACTGTAATATCGTCCAGGACTTTCTCTATAACCAATCCTTGCTGGAATTTGAGGTATGGTTGTTATCATTGTCCTGTTTGAAGGTCCAATGAGGCCAAGCTTCAGCTTCCTCACAGACGTGTAAATGATGATTCCCAAATTCACTCAGTAACCCTTATATGTGTCTCCTGTCCTGTTAGTAACCTGTACTGTTAGTCTGAATAGCCTCAAACATGTATTAGATCTGTGATGGTATTATAGTGTAATATATAATAGAGTTATACGACATAAGCTTATTCTGATGTTTATAAGGAAGAGAACAGTAATTGATGGCCTCTCTGTCACAGTCAACTGTTGCACAGTGACCCTGCTGCCCCTCCCTCTGAGGGATAAAGCCTATGGTCATCTTTACAATAACAAGATCCACACAGACCCTTCCTGCAAAGTCATTGAGCGGCCTTGAATCTCTCTCTTCTAGAGAGAGGAAAAGCCCATCTCCACTCCGATAACCTAACAGGCCTTAGAATCTTAAGTACATAACACTCTCATCTGGAGTAGTTACACCAATCTAAACTGTGTAAACTGTATTTAAGATGCTCATATAGAATTTCTTTCCTCAACAGACGGCATGACGTTTTTCAACTATTACTCCACACGCTGCAGGAGTCCTGTGTCAGAGGATGCAAAGCAGCCCCACAATATCACTGAGCCACCAACATGCTTGACTGTGGGCAGAGTGTTCTTTTTAGTGTATGCTTCATTCTTTTTCCTCTAGACATATCGCTGATCCATCAGCATAAAAAGTCAAGGGTGTTTCACAACCTGCCATCTCAGAAATCTGGTTGCAGCCGTTGATAGCTTCTTTTTTCTGCAAAATCCAGTTTCTGTAACCACTATTCCCGTAACATTTAACTTATGAACTATGCTTCCAATGGTGTCTCTGGGAACATTCAGTACCTTTGCTATCTTTTTCAATCCTGTTCCTTGTTTGTGAAGGGCAATGATCGCTTCTCTTAACTTTATGGACCATTCTTTTGACTTTGGACCATTCTTTTGAAACCATTTGATGCATTCATTGTGTTAAACAATTTCAATGGCTTTTGTTTGATTTGTTCATTAAAACAGCAGAAAAACTGTACATTTCTACAATGGCAGAATAATTTTGATTGCAACTGAAAACACTGTGCCAACATATTAAACACTCTGGCACATGGTGTTAGAACTACAAATATTCTGGTCATCCAGTATTGCTTATAAAGGCATACATCAATGTACTACGGTACTTCAAATAAATATATATACAGTTTTTTTTGGAAACAGGGAGAGAACAATGTCTACAGCCTCCACCCCAGCACCCCAAACATCACCAAGTGTGATACTTCATCAGGTCAAAAATGTACATAATGAATCATATTCAATTACATCTACATTCACTGACTCCCTGGATAAGGATGAAGAAGAAAAACTGATATAAGTCTGTAAATTATGGAAAAACTGACCTATTTTCAAATTCTGTCAAAAATTTTTAATATATTCCAACTACCGGTAATACATTACAATATTTTCCTACTAATACATTCAAATATATTTCTTCTAATACATTCAAATAATATTCCTACTACTACATTTACGAATACTATTATATTTACTATTTACTCTAATATGTTCAACTATACACAGTAAAAACTTTGGTGTTAAATCAACACCCTAAGTGTTAAATTAACACTCTTCAGTGTGTATATAGGTCCACTGGACCTTTTTTACTGTGTACATCTACTAAAACATTAAAATATATTTATATTAATACATTAACATTTATTTATTGTAATACATTAAAATATATTTATGATAATACGTAAAAATATATTCCTACTAATACATTAAAATCTATTTCTACTAATATATTCAAATCTTTTACTTCTAATACATTATTATATATTTCTACTAATACAGTACATTCAAATATATTTATTCTAATACGTTCAAATATATTTCTAATACTGTACATTCAAATATTACACAAAATGTACAGAAAAGGCCTATTTCTCTCAAATATTGTTCACAAATCTGTCTAAATCTGTGTTAGTGAGTATTTCTCCTTTCCCGAGATAATCCATCCACCTTACAGGTGTGGCATATCGAGAAATAGGCCTTTTGTGTACATAGAAAAAGTCTTAGATCTTTGAGTTCAGCTCATGATAAATGGGGCAAAAAAAATTGTGTTGTGTTTATATTTTTGTTCAGTGTATTTCTAATACATTAAAATATATTTATTCTAATACATTTTAATATATTTCTTCTAATACGTTCAAATATATCTACTAATACATTCAAAATATATTTCTAATACATTCAAATATATTTCTTCTAATATATTGAAATATATTTCTTCTAATATGTAGAAATATAGTTCTACTAATACATTGAAATATATTTCTATTAATACATTCAAACATTTGTCTACTAATACATTCAAATATTCTTCTTCTAATACATGCAAATACATTTCTACTCATAAAAAGTGGCTTAGAGCCAGTGACCATGGCACACATGAGTTTAAATCTGTCCTGGTGCTTTTGGACTCTTGCTCTTTACATTCATCTTCTATCTGTCTGGGACTGCCACACTGACATTCAACATTTTATATGTGTTTATGGTTATTATTCACTTGTAGACAAGTTTCAGCCTCCTAGCACTTGTTAAAGTTTATGATGCCATTTACCTTAACAAAGAGAACAGGACCAGAAGTGAAATCAAAGATCAAAGCTCCACAATATTTGACAGTTGGTTAAAATTGCTTTTTGCATTGGCTTCAAGGTTTCTTTCATGACAAACACACCACTGTGGTGCTTGTCGTATAGCTCATCTAGTCAGAGCAACACATGATGTAGGATTTAGCACTCAGACTGGAAGGGGCCTACGGTCACATGAGATGGAACACCTAATGTAAAACATGGTGTCGGAGCTATGATGTTATGGAGAGAATTGGCTTCTACTACTTCTGACGTTTTTGTTAAGAAATTGTTTTGGATCAATGTGCTTTGAACTGTTGAAATATAAATTGAATTGTTTGGTCACAACCAATGAAGATACAGTTGGAGAAAAAATTGTGAATCATTTCAAGAAAAAAACACCTTGACAACTGTTAAGCACTGGAGTAGCAAATGGTAGCATTGTTATCGCGGGTATCCATGGTGTAGTGCAGGAATGGAGACAAATGCGAGGATTATGAGTAAAAATCAAACCTAGTTTAATACCAAAAACACTCATATAAAACAGCACTCTTACAAGGGACAAAACGGCAAATAGCAATACTGCATAAACACACTAACATCACAGACTTACAGTAAAACAATGAACAACAGTGACTACAACAAACACCAAGCCTTAATTGAAGGAGCCCCCGCAGCAGGAGCGGAGTTGGTGGAGGTGGGCTGGCGGTCTAAGGGGCCAGCACCCCTGGTTGTGACATTTGGGAAGGAGCCCCGTCGCTGGCCACAGGCTGCAGTGGTGACCACACTATTGAGACTGGAGCCGTGGCCACCAATGGGCAATGAGTTGGGGGCTCCACCCACTCCTCGGTTGCAGGGGTCTGGTCCCCTGGGAGAGGCGGAACCTGGTGGTCCTCTGGCATGGGTTTTGTAGGCGGGGTGGAGGGCTTTACAGGCTAGGGCCTGGAGAACATCACTGCTGGCAAGGGGAAGAGGAGCGGAGAAGAGATTGCCGGCATGTTAAGGGGAACCTATGGGAGGACACTAGTTTCACTGGACCAGGCAGAGTAGGGTCCCACATTTCGACTAGCAAACCCAATGTCCTGAGTTGCGAGAAAGGCAGTGAGTGAGACTAGCTGACTAGGGCGGCCGGCAGCTAAAGTGCAGTTGGGGTGCGCCTATAGCCAACTAGGTTGTGCACTCTGGAGATCCTCGTCTCCCTCACTTTCCTCCTCCTCTGGATATTCCTGGTCCGTCTCCCAGCAGTTTAGGTCCGTTTTCTCTTCACCGTTGTCCGCTCTGTCCGGCTGCTCCTGCTCCTCTTTGACATCCTCCTTCCAATCAGGAGATCCTCGTCTCCTGCTTGTGCCCACTCCCCAAAAATACTTGGGAACACCGAGGTGGTGGTGTGTGGTGTCCCTGTACAGTATGTGGAGTGGGAGGGGTAGGCAGCCCCAAGCCTGCCGCAGTTGGTGTCTCTTGCTCCGCGGCCCGTAGCCCCACTCTTCGGCCCCGCCTAGCCTATTCAGCACCCGGGAAGGAGAGTTGAAGGCACTGTACACCTCCTCTGGTATCCCGGTGGTGTGGGGAAAGCGGGTATAGCCTCACGCATGCTTTTTAAAGTGGAACGGAATATATATTCCACTTCTTTAAAGTATGCGCTCACTTCACCTACCAGGCCATAGGTGTTCCGTGCAGGTCTACTGCGCCTCTTTCCTCGCTGTCTCCTTACGTTATGTTTTTTCATTCTGTCACGAGTATCCATGTTGTAGTGGAGGAACAGAGACAAATGCGAGGATTATGAGTGGAACTCAAACAGAGTTTAATACCGAAAACACTCACATAAAATAGCACTCTCACAAGGTACAAAACGGCAAATAACAAGAATGCATAAACACACTAACAACACAGACTTACAGTAAAACAATGATCAACAGTGACTACAACAAACCCCAAGCCTTAAATTTCTCACTAACTACATACAATAGGTAACAGCTGGGATGAATGGAGGTGCTCACTTGGAGACAGGAATAGATGTTTGGAGTTATGCGTAATGATGAGTCCGGGTGAATGGAGAGCTGTACATAAAAGATGGAATGGGCTAGCCGGCTTTTCTTACAGGGGAGGGGGAAGATCGTTACAATTGTAAGGGTGGAAGAATGGATTAAACTACATTTTAACAAACCTTACAAGCTAATGTCCAACAGTCAGTACTGGATACTGAAGCTGAAAAGAGGTTGGATATTCCAGCAAGACAATTATCCAAAACCTACCTCAAACTCAACTATTAACTATTTACAAAATAATTAATACAAAGGTTTTGAAAAGGCCATCTCAGTCTCCAGACTTGAATATTATTGAAAATCTGTGAGAAGAGCTCAAGCATTCAGTGCATGCAAGGATATACAATAATCTTTCTGAAATTAAATAATTCTGCAAGGTCTTGTGGGAAAAATATCTACAGAAATCGTTTGGATGCAGTTATACAGTGTGCCTGAGTAGGATTTACCAACTATTACAAGGTACCCAAACATTTGCAAACACCATGGTATATCTTGATTAATCTTGAATTGATGGAAAATGCTAATAAATGGTAATTCAGTAGAATGTAAAGAGTATACACAAATTGTGCAAAAGGGTGTCATGTTTCACTTTGTACCATGTAAAGGTCAGGTCAACTTCTGCTCACGGAAAGACCCATTGAAACATTTTGTTTTTCCAGGGGTACTTAAACATTTGCATCTGTATGAGCTTTGAGGTATAACATTTAGAAAAAAGATTGTAACAAGTTCATAGGTTAGTGTTCAATATTCAGTACTACAAATTCACTATTAATAGCAGCCTATCTAGCTGCTGTACTATGATGTAACATCGGATGACTATAACTTGAGAGTATTTATCTGGATGACAAATAGGTAACATAACAGTCAATGGGAACACTAGGTAAAAGAAAAGTGATATTAATATTTAATTGAGAACAAAAACAAAACAACAGTTTACAATCTGTCAGCAAGCACAACCCTTCCATTGGTCATTGAATGGAAAGAAACTTTAACCAACATCTGCTTTCCCATGGTCCTCTAATACATGTCCACACTTTGTTAGCCCTCCATTCTAAGTACTGTCACCAAAAACGCTAAACAAATTCTTTGCCTTTTCTCAGCGAGCGATCATTTAAAAGGAATTTTCCAGGAGGCTCAGCCCGGGCTAATATTAGCCCAGAAAATGAAGTTTCCATTCCCACCCTCCTGGATGATATTCTCACCGACCGATGCCCTACTGTGTGATCAGAAAGATTGTCTTGGAACTAGTGGGTCGTTTACATGCAGATAGGTCATAGTGAACTAGGTAGTCTCTCTCTCCAATGCTCTCTCTCTCCAATGCTCTCTCTCTCTCCAATGCTCTCTCTCGCTCCAATGCTCTCTCTCTCTCCAATGCTCTCTCTCTCCAATGTTCTCTCTCTCTCCAAAGTTCTCTCTCTCTCCAATGCTCTCTCTCTCTCCAATGCTCTCTCTCTCTCCAATGCTCTCTCTCTCTCCAATGCTCTCTCTCTCTCCAATGCTCTCTCTCTCTCCAATGCTCTATCTCTCTCCAATGCTCTCTCTCTCTCCAATGCTCTCT
>JACXGM010036215.1:0-11457 GCA_016801145.1 Umbra pygmaea
TCACTGTTAACTCAACAAACAATCTTATGTTGGCAGAATGATGAATTTCAAGTTGGTAGAATGAACAATTGTTCGTAAAGATGACATCATTTTTGTAGTTTGGAAAATGCCTAAAAGTTTGTTGGGAAAACATAAAAATGTTAATGCAGAGGGTTGACATGGAATTTTGCGTTTTTGCAAGCTTTTATTTTTTACAGTGTGGCTTCCACTAAATATCATAAGATAGTTAAGATTAATGTAGAGGAATCAGTCACAAAGTTGACATTGTGCCAGGGCTAGATATTTCATCAGAACAACGACCCAAAACACTGCTCAAAATCTACTCTAGCATTTATGCAGAGGAACAAGTACAATGTTCTGGAATGGCCATCCCAGTCCCCAGACCTGAATATCATTGAAAATCTGTGGGGTGATTTGAAGCGGGCTGTCCATGCTCAGCAACCATCAAACCTAACTGAACCGGACATTTTTTGCAAGGAGGAATGGTCCATAATATTTTCATCCAGAATCCAGACTCATTACAGGCTATAGATAGTCTAGTGAAGGTGTCCGAAACTCTGGACCTCAAAGCCAGTTCCACTCCACTTTGTCATTGCAACCCTCTAATCTCAGACTAATTTAGACCTAGGACACCAGATGAGTCCAATTCATGTTGAGGTAGAACAGAAAACCAGCAGGCTCGGGGTTAGAGTTGGATACCTCTGGTCTAAAAGCTGTTATTTCTGTTAAAGGAGGCTCAACTAAATATTGATGTGATATTTCTGTTGGGGTGCCCAAATTTATGCACCTGTCTAATTTCATTTTGATGCATATTGCACATTTTCTGTTCATGCAAAAAACCTAATTTCACTACTGAAATATTACTTTGTCCATCAGTTATTTGATAGATCGAAATGAAATTGCTGATCCAAACACCTAATTATTTATAAATGAAAATCATGGAAATTGTCAGGGGTGACTAAACTTCTGCATACAACTGTAGTGTAGAAGGAGGGAGGCAGAATTGATACTGTATTGTCTAACAATATGCTGTTGCCAGGCGAACGGGCTCTGGAGTGCATAATTCATATCGCGATACGTATCGTACCAGCCCTAGATTTATCTAACCCAAAGCCCGGGCAGCGCTATGCTATGTTGCGCTGCCTTATGCTCAAACCTGTCACTATCATGACGTAGACTGTTGTGCAATACAAAAACTTAGCCCACTACACGCCGTCCATTATTTGTAATTTTACGTCGCATTTATACAAGTATTTGTACAAACACCTGGGATGCTTTGGGATGCTAATTGGATACAACTAATGCTACAGCCAGCGGAGTGCCTGCATTCTCTGATGAAAATGCATTCAGATAGTTAGCCAGTCAGTGTATCACTAATGAGCTTCACCGGTGGCCACTTCCATAAAAGCAGCTTGATTCAACCGATAAACTTCCTTCCTTTGTTATATTTCTTCCTCACTCTATTCCCGACTCACATGTATGGTTGGATATTACCATTTAATAATACTTGCATTTTACATGCTGAAGAGAAAACTGAAGGCAATAAGTCCCTGAAACAAGCAGGAACATTACAGGCCTGGCAGAGCATCACCAGGAAAGACACCCAGTGTCTGGTGACATCAATGCATTGCAGATTTCAAGTAGGGCTGTCACAATCATAAAATGTTTTGGACAATTAATTGTCACACAAGTAATTGCGATTAACAGTTTAATTGTCTATTTTTTTGATTTTAGGCCAATATTTTGTCTACATGCACAGGCAATCCTCTTCCATGCTAAGTTGTTATTTATTGAAAAGCTGCATTTCTGGCAAGGCTATATAATGCCAAATACTGTTAACGTGTACCATCAGGTTCATGCTCATATTTAGATTTTATTTTGAAGGTGAAATTAGGCGCAGTTAGATCCACTGTTGCACAGTTAGATCCACTGTTCCAACTTACCATGGCTACTTTCTTACAGCTTTGTTACAAAGCATTCGCAATGGCGGAAAGGGTAATGCAATCCAACGTCATCTTTTCCAAGTTATTAGGTTATCTTTTTTAATTTGTCCTAAAACCAAATGCGCACACACTGGGGCCATTGTGTTTATCCCTACGACCATGTTGTTAATTTCAAAGACTGCTGATGGCAATGTAGTTGCAATGTCAATAACTATAAATAGTTTGTTTGCTCGTTTTGATGTTAACAGGTCATTGTGCTGCACATTAACTTATTTTAAATAATTTAAGCTGCAACGTTTGTGTGTAGACTTTGTTTGTCAAATAAATAATAATCGGGCGAAAATGACATGACGACTTAATTCGGAAGGAAATCTACAATGGAAACAATCCAAATAATTGACATTATTCAAATAATAGCTGTCTCTTCAAATAATCACGACAGGCCTATTTTAAAGCAGTCATTGCATGCACAGAATTTGCAACCAATTATTACTTTAAATTCTATTTAACTGTCCAATGTATTTGGTGCCCAAAAATATGGGGACCATGTACAAAAGGTGCTCTCATTTCTTAACGGTTCATCCCATGTGTATGAATGTACCTTCAAATTAACTATACTTCTGTGACTGAATTTACAGCCGCCCGATCTGCACACAATGAGTCGCTGGAGAGCGAAATTGCAAGTTAGACAATTTGCCCTATCTATCCAGTTTGCTATGCCAGTTTGTGCTGCCCTGTGCTGGAGGTCTGGGCAAAGTTCGAGGCACCATAGTCAGGCTCGAAACACTGAATATCTTGACTTAGCTTGTGCTGCAATGCAATGACTTAGCCGACTATGCTATGTGGACTCCCGTAACCATGTTGCATTTGTCTGCGTTCTTTTATTTGGTACAAATTAGCTGCCAGATTTGAGACTTTGTTAATTAGAGAGTAGCTGTAGCTGAAAGTGGATATTCCAGCCACAATTAAAGCAGACTGAATGTCCATCAGCTAAGCAGCAGTTAAACCAGTTAATACAATTTCAATATGGCAAAATTGGGGAAGAAAATTTGAAAGGTGAGCTGTATTATTGCAGTACTTCTTATGTTGTAATTGGTCAAATTGTAAATGATCTTTCTCACACATCTCCTTGGAGGCAGGGTTTAAATAGAGAGGCAGACCGACGAACAGGCAGACGTTGACCCCTGTCTGACCTCTGGTATTGATCACTCATAGTGTACAGTGCTGATGTCATCGATATCCACCGGTCGCGGGTTGCAGGGGGAACGGATGCCCCGCCCCTTTCGGACAGTCGGGCTGTCATCATCTTGGTCCCGGTGCGGCTGGGTGGGGAAAAGGTCAACCCTGAGTACTTCAACTTTGTCAAGGTGGGAGAAACAATACAGCACCCTCCTAGGATCAACCTGCCTTTTGTCTGAAGTTGTTCTGATGAATGTTTTAAAATGGATTGATTTGGGAGATTTATGCCCCTTTTCCATTGACCACATGTTAGCGCACCGTACGGTTCCATGCCGACACGGACTTGCCAAGGACAGTCAGGGTTGTCTCCAAAACCGATCAGAGAATGGTTTGGGTATTGCACGCATTTGTGAATAACAGCCAGAGAGAAAGGGAGAGTAAAACAATTTTAGTATAGCCTCAACAATTTACAGAAAGTATGAATAAAACGATTGGTAGAGCAAATTTGTAGAAAAGTACCGTATTTCATTTTAATAGCGGTTTAGATTTCCACTGGTGAGAAGCCTACTTCCACTTTCAGAGACCCGCTTAAAAAGCTGTAAAAACTATTTCTTGATATTTTAAAAATATGAAAAGCTATTCATGTAAGATAATGTTTCTCGAGAGTATGTAGTGTTTATTACACACATACAATGCCTGTAATTCATGATATTTATCGAAGATGGACCTTACCAATTTCTGTTGAAATGGGTAAATAAGAAATTAAATTATAAAAATAATTGTACACATTGCTATTTTTATGTAATGATTGTATAAGTGCATATGAGGGAATATTTATTTAGAATCCTCAAGGAAATGCATCAATTCAAGTATAGAAACCAACAAACATTGGCTAATGAATTTTACGTAAGTAACACCACCCACTGGTCTGCTTCATCCCGGATGAGTACTAGGTATTTTTTTCCTCCGATATAGACTGGTACGGTCTACTCTACAGTGGGATGGGTATATAGGGGAACCTGATCCGTACCGTGATACGTATAGTATGGCACTGTACAGTCCTGTAATGAAAAAGGGGCATAAATTAATGCAGGGAATTTTCAAGTAGGGAAACCCTTCTATCTGCCAATGTGTAAGAAAAAGCCAGAGAGGGGATTTTGTAAACAGCACAGTTATTTTTTACATCGTGGACCCCAGCTGCATGTGACATTTGATCCAGTCCATTCCTGTTTTGATGTGTGTCCACTCCCAACAGGGAATTCTGAGTTTGGAGTATTGTATTGGAATCATCGGGGGCAAGCCCAAACAGGCTTGCTACTTTGTGGGCTTTCAAGGTCAGTGTTTCACACCTAGCAGCCAACCAAGCAGGAAGCTAGAGAGAGTGGAGATCATTTAGCATCCGCTATCCTCCCTGTAGAGAGAGACCAAGGAGGTTGGTTAATGCATTCCAGCCTGATAGCAGAAGAGTGTGTGTGTGGTGTGTGGTGTGTGTGTGTGTGTAACAATGCTTATTTTATTTTCACTGACCCATCATAGCCTGGCCCATTCATCACCAGGGGTAAACCTCCCAAGTTGTGTCCATAATTGATTTCCATAGGAGGCTATATGCATATCATCCCATCCTCATCCATCCAGTGGGGCCCCAAGTGAGCCACTCTCCATCACCTTCAGGGGCTGGGGGAACCTTCAGTTGTACATCTTGGCAGTCAATATTTACCCATTTACATTTTACCAATTTGAATACAGTGCAAGGATGATGTCTAAATGACAAGCAATACATTCTCACTGCCAAGACGCGCCTCAGACCCGCATACATCATATGCAAATGGCTGAATATAATTGCGTGTTTATAAAAGTAATTTCCCCACACAAAAATTAAATGACAGCCCCCTTTCTCCAGTTGTGCTTGTATAAAGGCATTTCATTATGCAGAGTTTAATCCACTCTGGTCGATATTAAAAACACCAGGCATATTTGACTGTAGGAAGGCTAACAGTAGCCTAGTGGAATGACTTTGAGCTACTCTGCATGGAAATAGGAAGGTAAGAGTGCATTGTGGCCGGTCTGCTTGGTAGAGTTAGTAATAATCAGATGTTTTTGAATAACTTGTCTTTTGTTTTGTCCTTGCAGATGACAGCTTGATTTACATGGACCCTCATTACTGTCAGTCTTTTGTGGATGTCAGCACTAGCCATTTCCCTCTGCAGGTAATGGGGAAATTACACAGAGCTGACTGGGGCTCAGTAATGTGGATTTAATAGTTTCTGTTAGTACTTAAGGGTATGAATCCTAAAGCAGCCTCCGCTCAATTACAGAGTCCCTGGCTGCTGATTTATTTGCTGTTCAGACATGTGAGGCTGCTGCTGCTGAGAAATATGGGGAATATTGAAGCTCTTAGCTACTAAGACACTGAATATTTCAGCACTGGAACACATAAAAACCTGCATTTATCATAGTGTATCACACTGCTGCATTGGAACTTCAGCTTTCCTCATGCTTGGTTGTGTGGTGCAGCACACGATGTGACAAGAGATCAGAAACTGGACCAGTCTTTTATTTTCACTCGTCTGTGAGAGTGACAGCAGATTTAATACAGCTGCACTACATTTATAAAACAGTGATCTTCATAACCACCAGTTTCATACTTATGTATTGGATACTTTACTGTACCAACACAAGTAATTAAATCATGATTTTAATACTACCAGTTATAACCTCTGTCCATTTGACATTTTGACAACATTTAGCAATCTTGTCTTTCTAGTCATATCATTGCCCATCGCCAAAAAAGATGCCTTTCACTAAAATGGACCCAAGCTGTACAATAGGCTTCTACTCTAGAAGTGTCCAGGATTATGAACGAATCAGCCAGGAATTGTCCAAGGTGGGTGACAAAATGCTTTTCTCTGTGCTCAGTAGGTTTGTTTATTTCTTGGTCATTGTCACCTGATAAAATGGATTTCCACATACAAGCATATTGGGCTGAGATGGGAAATACATGTGGTTACGTGTTACTCATGAGAAAGAGTAAAGCTATTTGTAATGTAAATAGCTTATTTGACTTTTTGGTTATGTTGTCTGCATGCTCAATAAATGGTAACTATTAGTAATGTTAAATCTAGGGACAATCTTCTTAACAAACATATTGTTGAATACATAAAAGTAATCTAACAGCAGGTGGCAGCATTTAGCTGTGAATCCAAGGCAGTTCATCCTTTTTTCTTCTGGTCTCCAGTGCTCAGATGGGTTCCTGTGTTGTACTGTATGAGACTAGGATCTCAGGCTACTCCATGAAACTTTCCAGACGTTTATGCAGCATTGCTGTGGAATGCATTTTTGTTTTTGACTCAGGTGTTGCAGCCATCAGCGAAAGAGAAGTACCCAGCGTTCACTTTCATGCAAGGTCACGGAGGAGATTACAACCTTACGGCAGCATTGACCACAGAGAAGAAGGAATGGCCCTTCATCCGTGACCCCCGGGCTGCCGCCGCCACCTCTGGAGACTTTGTCCTCCTCTGAAGGCTTACGGCCCAAGGGCAAAGGTCATTGTCGGGATTTTTCACTGACCAGCTAAGTTACTTTAAAAAAGACTGACTGAAATGGTCTTATCCGAAGAAAAAGCTGGGACGTGTGTACCGCTCAAGCCCATCTCAGACGCTCCCATACCCTATGGATGCATTGGCTATTCCACAGATGTTTCAGACACAAACACATCAACTAAACTGTATTTTTCTCACACCGGTGTTCAGTCCTTGATTAGTAAAAGTTAAAAACATTTCAGTTGTTTTACTACAATGTAGGTAGAGCCTGTTAGTTTATTACTGGCGCACTGTAAACTGACCAAACAACAGGAGTCAATTTATATTAGGGGTATGAGTGTGTCTTACGCACTGTTTTATTAATACTGCTGGAGTTTGCAGTAGGTCGCCTTACCTTATTTCAGGGGTTCCCAAACCTCTCCTCAGGTCTCCTCAGACATGCCATGTTTTTGTTTTAACCATAAACTAGCACACCTGATTCAATTACTCAACCACACATTAAGTTTTTGGTTGTTTGAATCAGTTGTCATTTCATGGTTAAAACAAAAACATGGCCTGTCTGGGGAGACCTGAGGAGAGGTTTGAGAACCACTGCCTTATTTGAAGAGCAATTTTCAGCCAATCTAGACATTAAGGAAATGGGTGCAGCACTACAAGGACTGATGATGATCAAAGGTTCTGATTATGAGTTACGATATCACTGTGTTTCTAGAATTGGGACTAGCGATATCACTGTGTTTCTAGAACTCTAACACGCTAAAGTGCTTGTTTAGGAGAGTAGCAGCACAATATTTAACAATATTCCCAAAATATTGGAGGTGTGATTGATTTCCAGGGTGTTGTTACAATAGCATTACACGGATGGTTATGCTGCCATATCATTTCAAGAGGTTTACTTTAGTTTTACAGCTATTTAAGCATTATAATAATTTTCCTTGTAAAGTTACTTTGTTTGTTTTCTCAAAGCAAATGACAGTTTCTTATTGGAAATATTTGTTAATGTCTGCACATTTTATTGAGATAATGGTTACGATTTATAGGTTCAATATAATTACACTAGTACTAACTTTATTCTAATAATTCAATTCTGTTGTTTAAATGGTAACATTTGTAGAATTCACAGTTGAACATGTGGGTTGAGGATAAGATTAAATGGGATTGAAATGTTGTACTAGAGAGACTAAAGTTTGAAGGAGTCCCGATCAGTCCCTCAACTACAAATGAGTCTAGACAGCAAAATTCTCCCTGTGTTGCCAAATGTTCACAAAATTCTTACCCTTATCACGATATTGATTCTCACACGGCTTTGCAGCAAACTAGAATAAAGTCATAAAACGTTTTGAGAAATCTGTGCACCTATCGGTTCAAAATCATTAGAGATCGCGATGGCTCTAGGAAGAGCAAATAAAAATAAATATTTTTGTTTTCGTGTTATCGTGCAATGCTAAATGTCATCCTTTGAAATGTATTCAGTCCTGCTTTTACCCAGTGAAACGTACAGAATTAAAATGAATCATACACGCTAACCATCTCTACAGCCCATTAACCAGCCGGCAGGAAAAATGTGACCCTCTGACACAGGCTGGAATTGTGTCCGCCTGGCAAGGAGAAGAGAATATCACTGTGTGCAACGGAACACTGTTGCCATGGGTAATATTTCTGTTGCCCCCATCGATAGAATCACGCTTTATATGTTTTAGTGTACAATACAAATTCTTGTGTTATGAGGAGCTTGGCCTTGGGTTAGGGGGTTGGGTCATGGTTTTGGGGGGACAGTTGCCCTTCTGAACGGATGCCGGGGTAGGGGTGAGCGTTGAGGGACAGAAAGAAACCAGGCATCTGTTCCCGTGTCCATTCATTGAGAAAGAGCGGGACCAGAGAGCTGGCAGAGGATATAATGGCATCATTTACAGGAAATGATGAGTACATTCATGGAAGGCTGTTTTTAGGGCCACCCGAATGACTGTGTGGACAGAGCTGGACATGAAGTTGTTAAATATGCAGCAATGTTTCTGTATTTTTGTGCTGTGGATGGGGTGGGGGGCTGTGGAGAGGAACACAGAGGGAGGAGGTGTTGTTGAGGGTTTGGGGTTCTTTGTCAGGCCACGAATGAACATGAAAGATGTGGTTGTGCTTGAGGTCTGAGGGCTGGCTGTCTGGTTGTTATGTGATGTGAGGGTCTGCTGTGTTCACCATGTATTTGCAGGGATGTTTGAATATTTGATTAATGACTCATGGATGGGCTCAGGGAAAATGTAATAAGTTTGCACGAGACAGATGTTCAAAGAAACACACACGCCAACTAAAACCACGCTCTCCTGTTTAACAGAAATGGATGCAAGTGGTGACATTCACATGGTGTATTCTTGAAGACCGAATTGTTCCAACCAAGCACATTCCTCATATGAAATGGAATCCATTGGAGCTCACGGGCTTAATACAGATGTCATTTTGGTGTCATTCACTGATACGACTCGTGTTGCTGGTCACACATTGGGTGACCTGTCTTGCAATGGGCGGGAATGAGAATTTAATGACGGCACACACGTTATCGACAGCGCGGACATTATTGGAACTATGGTTGGGACGGCGTCTCCGTAGTCTGCGTAGAACCTTCACAGTAATAACATTGCACAATGGATTTAATCAGAATTTCAGAGGAAGAAAAAAAAGTTTCGACGTCGACATGTCCGCTCCAAACCTTTAAATAAGGGCACATTGTTAATAATAATAAACATTGAGTACACACATAATAATTTATGAAAATATTCACACATCCTATTACAGATTAGATTTTGTGAATTGCACACTTGTTAAACCCCCAGATCATTAGAGTGGGGCCTAACCTTTGATCCAGCAGTGCAATTTAACGCTGCATTCAGAGAGCTATTTAATTAGAGTATTGGCCGTCATCATGAGCTCAGTGCTACAGACCCCGGGTGTGCTGCAGCCCACAGCAGCATGATGGATGGTACCGACCACATCCACTGGAATTACGTCTGCTCCCACAGATTACAGCAAGAAAAACAGGGAGTGCGTGTGTATTCTTTTTCTATACTTGTG
This sequence comes from Umbra pygmaea, assembly GCA_016801145.1. NCBI lineage: Eukaryota > Metazoa > Chordata > Actinopteri > Esociformes > Umbridae > Umbra > Umbra pygmaea. The sequence goes on from JACXGM010036215.1 coordinate 9,725, forward strand.
AGGACCAAAAATATCACCACAAGGGTAGTAGATCAAGAGGAATTTGGGATATTTTCACCTGCCCCCATTATGCTAAAGGCTATTTAAGACAAAGGGATCAGATTAATGGTAAATGATACAATTGGGATTAGGGTTCAAATGAGGGTGTTTTCAGATTTACTGTCAGGTTAGCATTTATGGTTAATATGATTTTGAATAGAAATAATTTCCATGGAATGATAGTAAATACTAAATTGTGTCCTGCCACATCTTGTCCTGTCCTGTGCTCTTCCACTCTGGTCTCATTGGGCTCTTGAGGATTGCAGAAGCGTGACATGGCTCACATTTTTGGCATACTGCCAGACTGGTGCCATCACTTCCTGGCTGGACTGAGGTCTGCTTCAGAGTACACGTTTTGGCATTTTTCACACTCTTAGCCTGCCTGTTGGGAAGACGCAAGGCACTTATTGGACTTCACAAAATTGAAAGGACAGAATATTTGAGTAAAACAAATGTGTCCAGCAAATACCTGAAATTCTTAAAGTATTTAATTGAAGTAGTTTCTTAATGTTTCCACTACAATGTGACTGTTTGGAAAAGGATATGTACATATCTCCTCTTTCTGTTGTGCGCTGCAATGGCAGGAGACCAAAGAAAAGCCTCCAACCGATGTTGGCTAACCCTGCCTGGCTGTGACAACACAGAGGCCACTGGAGTTAACATTTAGATAACGGATGTGTGTGCCCGTTTCCATTTCCATTCCTGGTGACAGGGAATCTCGGGCGAAACGGGAGCATTCCGACATTTCCGCGTCTCCAGGGTGATGTGGAGGAACACCGAAATTCCTTATTCCCCTCTCCTTTCAGGCATGACCGACTCTCTGTCAGCTTTTACTAACCAGATGCATCCGCAGCCTGAGCGGAAGGCAGCCAGCATCTCACCGGGGCTGAAGGCAGAGGATATTGCCTGCTGTATACTTGTCGACTCAGGTCTCCTCCGGCTCCTGGGTAGCAAGTGTGTGTGTGTTTGTGTGTTTGTGTTACCTATGCCACTAACCTCCCCATCATGACGATGCATCAATGTCTGCCATAACGTGGTACAACCCTTGAGGTTTGTATGTCCATGTAATATTGTAACTTGTCTCCTGACAGCCAGCGTACTGTGGGAGCCGTTTCCCTCTTGGTGTCACAGTATGTTTGTGAATGTGTGAATCTATTCAGCTAAGTGTGTAGTGACACACCTGTGTGTTTTAGAGTGTTGCTACTGTGTGTCGGCCTGCATGTTAGTCTATGAGAGTCTGTAATCGTGTGTGCTTGTGCGCGTGTGCATTTGTCTGACATTTTCTGTGTGCTTGCTGATCTACAGGCTACACACACCGGACCCTGATCCTGGCTATCTGCTCTATGACCCCAGTGCACCAGACGCCATAAACCCAGAGTAATTAAAGGGAATCCAACTGTAATTGCCTCAGTGAATCAACTTAATCAGCACCTGCACCTATTAAAGACTCAACCTGATGGTGCAATCTAACCTCTTTAATACCCCAGAAATTAGAATTATAAAATATTATACGAGTAGTAATAATTTGGTTTTAGAAACAGTTTTAAAAATGAGTGGACCATTGTCCAAGGCAAATATTAAAAGATATTATAAGTCCGGAGAAGTGGTGTGTGTGTGTGTGTGTGTGTGTGTGTGTGTGTGTGTGTGTGTGTGTGTGTGTGTGTGTGTGTGTGTGTGTGTGTGTGTGTGTGTGT
>JACXGM010036216.1:0-11457 GCA_016801145.1 Umbra pygmaea
AGTTAATCATAATGCAAACCCCTCCGCCTCTTTGTTTACCTGATTCCGAGGTTCTGTCCTGCCGGAAGATGGAGAAACCAGCTGGCATAATAGCCGTGTCCGGGATGGTGGAATCCAGCCACGTCTCTGTAAAAGCTAGCACGCAGCAGTTGGCAATGTCCCGCTGGAAGATAATCCGAGCATGAAGTTCGTCCATTTTATTGTCAAGTGATTGAACATTTGCAAGTCAAATGCTCAGTAACGGTGGATTGCAGTATCTCGTCCGTGATCTGCATAGAATACCCGCTCGTTTTCCTTTCTTCTTTTTCCTTCGTCGCCTGCGTATGAGTAGACAAGTCGAGGGCGAGATATTCCAGTTGCAGCAATCGCTCCGGTAAGTGGAAAAAAAGTCTGTATCCAGTGAATTACGTATATCCAAAAGTGCTAGTCGATCATACTGTATGAGCAACAGTGCAGAACGTGCAGAAATAAAAACTAAAAAAACTGTAATAAGCCAAAACCTGCATAGAGTGAGCAGAGCCATTGTCCATGCGACCATCCCCTACTGCGCACAGTAAGTATCTCATACATATATGAGACATATTAATTTTGTATTGAATGCTATTCATTCCATATCTAAATCTAGATTATATGAAACGTTATTATTCTAATGTAAAGACAACCAACTTTAGTATATAAGAACATAGTTTCTGTACAGTGTTGTTAGAAAAAATTCACAGAACAGGTTAATTACTTTTTGAGGCTGGCTCCATTTATCATAAAACTAAAAAAATTACATATTATTTTACAGTAATAACCTGAACAAAGAAATGGCACATTTGTCTTTGTGGAATATGGATGATCGCAAGTAGGAGTCAGTCAAAGATCAGACAGGAATGCTGAGCTTTCAAAATTTCACAGGCGAAGGGGAAAAATCTAAAATCTATCTATAATGTGTCTATGTTATACCTAAATCGCTTGAAGTAGGTCAAATTAATTTACTATCTCGCTCATCAGGCAGCTCGCTCGGGAGAGCAGGGTAGGGGTAGCGCGCGTGTGTATGGAAGTGTCCTGCTATGCGAGAGATACGTTTCTGGAGTGAGTATTTGCTTGTCAACAAATGGTCTTTCACATTATAAACTCTTAAATAGGGAAGTTCAATTGCTTTTTGTCCATAGTATTTTGTATAACAAAAGCCAGCTCCATGGTTTCCAAACATTTCTCTGCTAACAAGGAGAATGCCAGCTTTCTATATGATCTCAGTCTGGTCTGCGAGGTGCCATTCAAATTGTCGAAATAATAATGCAGACTTCTTTTCCAACTTCACAAGTTGCTCTATGAATATGTTCTTAATTAGCTGAGGCTGTCAGATTAAGAATATATAATTGATAGAGCCATGTTGTTATGAATTTAAAAGTCTGCATTGACAACCTGGAAGTGCCCTCCCCTCTCCCCAGCACTACAAATTAACACCAAAATGACCGGGTAAAGGGAGTTCACACCTAAACAGTCATTAATTAATTTAAAAAAAGTAAAATGTATTCCTTATGGTCAATGGTTATTTATGATGTCCTTTACAGGTTTTAATTAAAAACTTCCCGAAACGGATGAACCCAGCCTTGTACTTTTACTTTGGACTTTTTACAATGCTAAACATTTGACACAAAATGTGTTAGAGCAATATTAACACATTAATTGTGCTGTCTTTAATTAATAGTTTTAAGAGTATGGTGATTTGTTTATGTCTCATTGGGGGAAAATGCCTGGCGCCGCCTCTGACCAGGTGCGCACTCTCCCCTCCCAACACCTTAATTCAGCCTCAAATGAACGAGCGATTATTTAGCTTCAAACACTCGCTTTATTCGCGCGTCCTATTCGCTTTGGACATGCGAGTGTATTCAAATTGTCCAAGTGTCCAACTAGCCGTGATAGAAGCGAATTTCACGCTCAATTCGCGTTTGGTCTGAACGTAGCATAAGGAATACAAAAACAAGCAATGATTACATAATTGCTATTGAATCATTTAGTCATGACCTGTTGTCTCTTTTTTCTGATGTCAGTGGGATTGGATATTGTTCCACAAGGATGAATGACTCTTCAAGATACCTCTCCTACCTTGATGACTGGAATGCTTGCTTGGACCAGGGCTATATTGAGCCTAGGGTGTACCAATGCATCCAGGTCCTGTGCTTCTTCCTGGGGACCCCAGCTCTGGTCTGGTGCCTCTGGATCTCTCTGAGTGGAAGTCTCTCTGGAGGTCTCAAACCCACCCTGGTCTTCCCTATCAACCTGTTTGCAGCTGAACTGATAATCTGTGTTGAGGCCTTCCTTGAGGTGATGAGCTACATACTCAGGATGAGATCCTTGTTGCAGGGATCATACTTCTTCAGTTATCTGGCATGGATCTGTAGGCCTGTGGTTCAGACATGTATCTGTGTAGAGCTCTACCTGGCAGTGGTCCAACCTGTAACCTTCCTGAAGTACAAACTCCGTAGGTACAGGGTGGCGTGTTCAACCATGATCTGGCTGTTATCACTCATTCGTACGTCGACAACTATGACTATACTGGGTTATGCAAATATCACAATTATTGTGCTAGTTAGTGTGAGCGGTCTTACCTTGGTCATCGTTTCTCTGTGCTGCTTCTCCATCCTGCGTGTGCTGAAGCAGCCTGGTCCAGGTGAGGTGGAGGGGGGCAGACTAGGAGAGAAGAAACAGGGGACAACAGACCCACAGAAGAGGAGAGCTTTTGGGATCGTCTTGACCAACCTGGTGATTATATTGGTGAGCTCCATCCCAGGAGTAATTGGTTACGCTGCTCTGCCATACACCAGTTTGGAGTTCTATTGCAAGGGTCTTTCCATGTTGTTGATCTTTTACGTCTTCGGTGTCATGGCCTCACCTCTGCTGCATCTCTACAGAGAGGGAAAGCTGCCGTTTAGAAGAGGAGCAGAGGCACATTGACTTACAGTTGAAGGCACTAACTGTATAATTTAGACAATAGTTTTGCATTCAATAAACATTGTATCTTTTTTCTACTGACACTATAATACAATCTAAAAGGGAGGTGCAAATTTTCCATTTGACACCAAACGTCCAACTTATGTTGACCAACATAAATGAATCATTTTAATGCAGCATATTTCTGTTGAGTAGATGTTGTGGAACACTATCATTCCACTACTACTGTAGATGCGTTGTATACATTCTCGTATTTAAAAATGCAGAATGTGTTCCCAATACGTGGCATACCATACCTAGTGGAATGTCCCTGCATTACGCAGATTGACTTATGTACTGTATACGGCCATTCAAACATAAACTCCCATGCTAATTAAATGGCCGTTCCATGGAAACATTGCCAAGAATAGACCAATTGTTAACAAATTAGGGTACTTAGGGGAAGGTTCAGTTCAGGCAAAATGCTAAGGCTATTGAAGTTAAGGTAAGTTTAAGGTTAGTGTTAGGTTAAGGTAAATGCATGAGAACATGTTGTTAATTACATTCTGGTGTATCTTATGATTTATAGCTGGGTTAGGATAATTTTACACTTATTAAAGTCAATTCAGAAAGTAAACTCAAAATCCAGTAAAATAATGGGTAACACTTTATTTTGAGAGTCCATCTCTAGATGCTCTACATATTATCTGCATACTGTCAACAACATTTTAACAAACTATCTACTAACCCTAACCCTAATCCTAACCTTAACCATTCCTCTTATGTTAAACCTAACCTTCACCATTACCCTAAAACATATTCTAAACTTACCCCTACCCTTAAAATACACAATTAGTTGCTTATCAACAGATGGTTTGTTGTTAGTTTGTTGATAGTCATATCATCAACAAACTATCTGTAGAGCACATACAGATGGAATGTCAGACTCTCCAAATAAAGTGTAACCAAATAATGTATTTTCAAACAATTGAAAACACAGCAGTAAAAAACATTCTCAAAAAGAAAAATGTTTTTATTTGGTATTTTTATAGAAAATTTGAAAATGTACTATATAGGAACTTTTTTTAATCTTTCAAACAAAATCACATTTTTCATTATTTGAGTTATTCCAATTATTTATTTTATTTAAGTTCCACAAAATAATTTGAATGAGCAAGCAATACCTCAAAATTACTATTAATTGTGTCATAGTGGGCAAAGTCGCTGCATTGCAGGACAGTCTATGTCATGATCATAGAAATTGAATGATTAGAAGTGCCATTCTAATGCAAATACAGTGCCTTGCGAAAGTATTCGGCCCTTTTGAACTTTTTGACCTTTTGCCACATTTCAGGCTTCAAACATAAAGATGTGAAACTGTAATTTTTTGTGAAGAATCAACAACAAGTGGGACACAGTCATGAAGTGGAACAAAATTTATTGGATATTTCAAACTTTTTTAACAAATAAAAAACTGAAAAGGGGCGCGCAAAATTATTCAGCCCCCTTAAGTTAATACTTTGTAGCGTAACCTTTTGCTGCGATGACAGCTGTAAGTCGCTTGGGGTATGTCTCTATCAGTTTTGCATATCGAGAGACTGATATTTTTGCCCATTCCTCCTTGCTAAACAGCTCGAGCTCAGTGAGGTTGGATGCAAAGCGTTTGTGAACAGCAGTTTTTAGTTCTTACCACAGATTCTTTATTGGATTCAGGTCTGGACATTGACTTGGCCATTGGCCTGGATATGTTTATTTGTGAACCATTCCATTGTAGATTTTGCTTTATGTTTTGGATCATTGTCTTGTTGGAAGACAAATCTCCGCCCCAGTCTCAGGTCTTTTGCAGACTCCATCAGGTTTTCTTCAAGAATGGTCCCTTATTTGGCTCCATCCATCTTCCCATCAATTTTAGCCATCTTCCCTGTGCCTGCTGAAGAGAAGCAGGCCCAAACCATGATGCTGCCACCACCATCTTTGACAGTGGGGATGGTGTGTTCAGGGTGATGAGCTGTGTTGCTTTTACTCCAAACATAACGTTTTGCATTGTTGCCAAAAAACGGAAACTTGATTACACAGGTGTATTCTATTTATCATCATTAGTCATTTAGGTCAACATTGGATCATTCAGAGATCCTCACTGAACTTCTGGAGAGAGTTTGCTGCACTGAAAGTAAAGAGGCTGAATAATTTTGCTCGCCCAATTTGTATTTTTTTTTTTTTTAACTATCCAATAAATTTTGTTCCACTTCATGATTGTGTCCCACTTGTTGTTGCTTCTTCACAAAAAATTACAGTTTTTATCTTTATGTCTGAAGCCTGAAATGTGGCAAAAGGTCGAAATGTTCAAGGGGGCCGAATACTTTCGCAAGGCACTGTAAATGTAGCAGAATGTTCAGAGCGGCAGCAATTTTTACGTGCATCATTCCATTGCACAGATTTAGCAACCTACTGCATTAAACCGATTCGTGTGTCGTTACCGTGACAACAAACGACAGTCACCATTTTTTTGTGTACTAATCGAATGACCAAGCAACACAGTTCAATAAGGCTTCTATAGATTTAATTTCTATGGTCATGATAGTCAGTTGTTTGAGCCTGACTATGGGTTCATTGACAATCCCTGGACCTCCTGCAGGAGGCAGTGCAAATTGGCATAGCACTGCCTGTGATTTGGGTTAGATAAGTCAGATGATCTATCCTGCCACATCGCACTCCAGCGATTCCTTGTGTCCAGATTGACCGCCTGTAAGTTCAATCACAGAAGGATAGTGCACATGCATGATCTGTTTAAAGGATTCCTTGTTGGATGAGCCGTGCGAAAAGAATCGGCGGCTGGGCGGCATGTGGCTGAATGAACCATGTGCGCACCCCTCCCTATCCCACAGATCTGTCCAAGGAGTGGTGGAGCTGCCGACAAGGCAGGGTTAGGAGGAAAATGGGGGTGGGGGGGTGGGAGTGGAATGTATTTAATTGTTTTTAATTGCAACAAGACAGCAAAGTAGGTGGTGTGAAAATCTGTACTATTCAACCTTTTTATCCTATATTTTTATTTTTTTATTAGAATATTTATTGAACATGTTAAAAATGCAAACAGAAGTAAAACTTGTAAACAGTAGAGATCAAAATTAAAAATATGATGTTGTGTTGGTATATGTGTGGGTTGTGGGTGAATATGGGATTATTAGATGGCCATGATTGAAATGTGGCCTGTTTAGGAATTTGGCCAAGAGACCAGGGTTCTTTAGTGGTACCTTTAGTGACCACAGAGATTCAGGACACCCATTTAACATCCCATCCAAAAGACAGCACCCTACACAGGGCAGATATCCCATCACTGCTCTGGGGCATTGTGAATAAATCTTTAGGCCAGAGGGATAAGTGCCCCCTACTGGGCCTCCAACACCACTTCAAGAAGCATTGTTCTCCCATCCAGGGAATAACCGGGCCTGACCCTGCTTAGCTTTAAGAGCAAACCGGCAGTGGAATACAGGGCACGTTTTTCTTTTTCTGTCACATTGCTCTTATGACAAGATAGTTTTCATATTTGGGAGGTTATCCATGGTCATTCCTAATTTGCCTGTTGTTAATGTTGGCTATTTGAATGAAAAATGTTTATTCAACTGTCAAAACAGTAAAATATACTAGCTGTGAGTGTCATCATAAAGCACTGCCTGACATCGGTCCACTCCGTGATCTTCTACAGATTGTAAACCCCTGCGTGGCAGTGTGTGATTGTGGCATTGTTGCTGAGGAACAGCCATCTTGTTTACATTGATGTTACTCACAAATACATAAACAGCGATGTGTCATTGTGTTCATAGTGAGTGTGCTGAGCTGGTCTAGTGGAGGGAGGGAAGGACAGCAACGCTAGAAAGCAGAAGGGAAAGTTCCCTGTGAAGAGGGAAGCATCCTAAATCTCAGATCGTTTCGTTTACTTCCGTTTCCTGACCCTCCTTACTGTCTTTTTCAGGGGTGGCAAATCACCTAATCACGGTCACTATTATAACATCCTCCTTAGCGTTAAGTTTGTTTTGACAAAATGCAAAAGCACAACATGTATATTATTTTACTTACAAATCTACATCTTGTATAACAGTTGCTTCTGTACATTAATGATGTTATATATTGACATGTAAATAGTTTTTAAACAGCTGTCTAATAAAGAAAATCTGAGTCAACAGTTTTGGTTTGTGGATGTGAGTCAGAGGAATATGAGTATCAGGGTTGGTTCTAGCCTAGGGGAAACACTATTCTCCTGGCAAAAGTATATTCGCCTGGCAACACTATATATGAACTCGGATTTGTCTTTTCAAAATAATAGCACACAAAATTAATTACAGTACTCATTGTTAATTCATTGCATTGAATAAATGCTATTATTATGAAAGGACAAATCATAATAGAGTGCTGCCAGGCGAACAGTGTTTGCCCCAGGCTAAAACCGGCCCTGATGAGCGTGCCATTACAAAATATACCCCTACTAGTGAATAATCAACCTGTCTTACATCCAGGCATCCCCACCAAGGGTACCCCCTGCAACACTCCTTCCCATTGCTATGTTTCTGTTTGTTTCTTTAAAAATGTAATTGTTCACTGAGACAATGGGCATGTAGGCAATTGGAACTCTTTACTAAGGATATGTAGTTAGGTGGAACAGTTGCCTGCGTTTTTGGCAGCTCCCCAACTTCTGGGACAGGTGTGATGTGGTTCACCCAACCCCAAACATTTTCAAACAGTACAATTATTTTCACACTGTTCATTCAACATGGAAGCTTTTAGTTAGACCATGCGTGGGAGGATTACACTCACCAACTATACTTCCACAGTTGAACAGGTGCCTGATCTGCACACAAGAAGTTACTGGAGAGTGACGTGACAAGGTGAATCATTCAACATCTTTATCCCATATCTCAGCCCTAAATCACATCAAATACGTTCTGGGGAAACAATTTTGTAAAACCGAAATATGAGAAATATGAACATATGAGAGGGTCAATTACGTTTGTAGGAAACTAAATTGAACACTCGAAAAACGTTAAATATGAACATATGAAGATCATGACGTAGCATGTAAATAGCATAGTTTTTGCTAGGGTGGAGGTCGGGGATGGTGGATGGGCGTATAAATCCGCGACTTGCCTGCCAGTGTACGCAAGTTCAAATCCAGACCAGCACTTTGTGTGTGTTTGGTTCTACATTGCTTGCGTCATGCAGACAGGCATTTTTCGGTTTTTGTAATGTTAACCCTAACCTTAATTCTAACCTTAACGTCATATCTAACCTTAACCGTTAGTAACCTCATGCCTAACGTTAACCGTTAGTATCCTCATACCTAACCTTAACCGTTAGGATCCTCATACCTAACCTTAACCGTTAGGATCCTCATACCTAACCTTAACTGTGAATGTTGCAATATAATTTCGAATGCTATGGAATGTATGGAATGTGTGGAATGTTCTCGCATAAATACGCTAAACGAAATGTACCGGAGCAACATAATTGAAGTACAAATATAGCCTAATAACGAAACGTGCAGTTGAAACGTAAAAAAAACTAAATATGTTGGCATATAACGTAATTCAGGTTTTCAAAATAGTTTCCTGAGAACGTAATTTGGAAATTCTGAGATGTACGGTTGCCATATCTAAATTGCCTTTGCCTTATGCTGGACGTCTAGGCATTGTTTAGTAAGATGTAGACAGGCTCGAACCACTGACTAATGTGACTCCCATACCTAACATTAGTTCATACAAATTAATGTTTTTAAACTATTACTATCAAGCCTACCTTGCTACTAATGGTTAATCAACTGTAATTATATTAACAAATATGGAAAACAGTTGGTTCATGAGTTCATGTCAACATGATGAAATAACTGTACAAACTGTTTGTCAATGCATTTTTAAATAATTATTAACGTAAGAGTAATCTTCATCAATTGTGTGTTAATGTATTTATTAATGCTAATTAATGTCCCCTTATATCATATTTTTATTGATAGAGAGGTTGTCTACTTTCTGCACATCTTTTGTTTTTATTATTAGTTTGTTAGAGTTGGAACCAGAACACAAGATTGTTAATGTACAGGCAATAGCATATGCAGTCTTTTGTACATGAGACCAACAAACTTGAAATTTCAGAAACATAAACATTATTTAAAAGTTTGCCAAGATGACATATTGTCTCCAGACTTCAGGTAGTACAAAGACAATAAAGCTGGTGAGTTAAAATATATTTGAATTTAACAGGTGACAATGGCCCTCATTTATCAAACGTGCGTAGAAACCAGTGTAGATCTGAGCGCAGAAATCATCTTACGACGAGACTCACGTGTGATTTACAAAACATTCGTATCACTCCAATTCCAGCGTACGAATGAACGGGTGTTGATAAATCAGACAGTTGAAATCCATCATAATTTAAATATCACGCCCACATTTATGCACAGATTAGAGGCCTCACCCTTAGAATTTATGACATGGATAAGCGAAATCCGGCAAAGAAAATGATTCCTTCTGAGATAAAATAAAGACGCTCAGGTCTCAGGTGCAGGCCAACCGCTTATTTGTTTTATTTGGAAGCTTAAAATCAGGCGTCGATTGTTAAAGGAAAATGTGGTGTTGACTGAGGTTACTGCTATAGTAATTGAAAGCGATTAACGAGAACCTGAAGTGTATTTCACATAAATGAATTATTTTCACTAAATATTCCACGTTGTATTTTTTAAGTAGCTTTCTTACCCAATAAAGCACTTACTATATTAGAAGCTCAGAATAAGATCCTGTCTCCTTCGTAGAGCCCACAATGGTGGCTGTTGTGGCCACTGATCTTCATTGAATGGCACCGTTCTCCATGGCAATATCGCGTTGAACCCCGCATGCCATAATTATGTTGCAGGCCTGCTCTGGTGTGTATAGCAGTCCCCCCACCCCGCTTACCAAAGACAAAGCCACCTGTACAAACCTATACATCACTCCACTGTGGTTCGTGTGCGTGCTGTTGAACCTGCGCTCCTGCTTGTTTCGGGATTTGCAAGCGGTGTATGTACTCAGTCAGGGCATAACCTTTTTCACCAAGAGGAATCACATCCAACCATTTCACCAAAGAAATGTAGAAGTATTATAATAATTGTACGAGGGCGTAACTCATCGAGGAGATGACTCCAGCCATGCAGTGCGCTCTCCTTGTTCCAATGCTGCAGTTTAGAAAAATATGGTAGCCCGGGCACCCGGGAACAAACATCCTGGCATCACATATGATCTGAACGTTGATTGAATTAAAGTTTTTGCGATTGATAAATGCGTAATCATTCATGGATGGTGGCTACAGACGCAGTACAATCAATCGCCCAATTCTCTCCAATTGGAAACCCACCAATCTCATAAAATTGTATTTTAGTCATAGTTTGAATATACCAGGCAGAAAGGGACTTCATAGCTGCTAAAACTACTGGCATACTTCGATTATTGTTGGCTGTCATATATACCAGACCTGTCCCTGATCTTCCGCTGAAAGGTCCCAATGTAGAGAGCGCAAATTAAGGTCCTCCAGATCTGCCATCGCTTCGACTACAGGACTGCCCTCATGTTATAGGCCACCGCGAAGTGAAAGGGAAAAAATAAACCACTTAATAGCAATGTGCTATACATAAATTATTCATAATTCTGAAATGTAATTTGCAATATGGGTAGTTGCGATGCAGACATATTCATCAATGATTGATGGTTCAACAATTCACTGAACCGGGTGGTTATACCATGAACACCGCTAGTCACACTAGAGAATTTGCATACACGAGGTCAGACCAGACGTGAGATTTTATCTCAGCCTACGATCACGTTCAAATTGATAAATCCCTTGCCTTCCGTAGGAATCGGCGTACGCCCGTCGTACGCCTGTTTTAGGTCGTACGCACGTTTCATAAATGAGGGCCACCATGAACACCGCTAGTCACACTATAGAATTTGCGTACACAAAGTCAGACCAGACGTGAGATTTTATCGCAGCCTACGATCACGTCAAGTCAAAGTCAAAGTCAAAGTGGTTTATTTATCATATGCATTGAACAACATACATCATCCTATGCAGAGAAATTCTTATTGACATGGCTCGGTGATTCTATGCAGTGGGCTTAAAAACAAGAATTACAACAATATAAGAATTTTAAAATAGGAATGACAATAGTAATAATAGTAATAGTAATAATAATGATAATAATAAAACGCTATGAACTGAGCAGTGGTCTGGAAAATGTACAACAGTAGAAGCAGTAAACATTATAGAATTGGCATGGAAAATTGTTCAAAGGTGCATTTGAATTCTGCTACATCAGATGTAGGGAGCATAAAGTGACCAGAGAGTGCTAGTGCTCAACAGACGATTTGCGATCAGTGTCTGTGTTCCATGTTGAGCAGCCGAATGGCCTGAGGGAAGAAACTGTTTTTGAGTCTGGTGGTCCGTGCCTTGATGCTCCGGTAACGTCTACCAGATGGCAGTAGTGAGAAAAGTTCACGGCCTGGGTGGCTGTGGTCTTTGAGG
>JACXGM010036218.1:0-11456 GCA_016801145.1 Umbra pygmaea
AATTGTAATAAAAAAATAAAAAAAAAATAATAATAATAATAATAAAAAAAAAAAAATGTCAAAGTCATACAGTCATAGTAATAAAAATAAATCGATACGAACAAAACTAATGTTTGTCATGGTAGAGGCTACTACGAACCAAACGCAATGTTGTGCATTAAAAGTTTAATGCTTTGAGCAGGCTACAAAAACGAGGCGGTGCCAGTCCTGTCTGTTTTGCGTGTGGTGGTGCCGCTGCGAACCACTTCGTGATTAATTCAGAGAATGAAGCAGTTGCTGCTTTGGACGTCATATGTCATGTGATTTTTCCGTACCAAAGCAACCTTCTGGTTCAAATGGAATTGTAGTTAATGGTTTGAAGCACGTCTCGAAGCTTCAGTGTCAAACTGCCATCACTACTGATAACCTCATCGTAAATAGCCATCTTTGTTGTGACTGTGGCCGACTGGCCCGTAGCATGTAGATTCGACCGATGCAGTATAATGTTAACCAACCAATGGGCAGAAGTTGACCCCTAAAGACACAGCCTCTCCTCATTTGCATAATGAGGCAGAAATGCATACAGAAATGTAAAAAGGACAGGCAGAATTAAATAGCTTTGAAGAAATAAATAGGGTAAGAAAATACAAAGGAAGATTAACTGCCTACATTTAGTTATTTACAGTTTTTTTTGTGCAATTAATCGTATGCTTATTTATTTTTTTAGCATTTATTTATTTATATATTAATTTCTTATTTTGGCAGACTTGGTTCTCCATACATTTCGGGGTCCTAGTCTGGCCGTCTGCAATTGGTTAGTATTTTTGAAGACGTTTAAACTATTATCTGATTGGTTCAGCTACTAGAGCTGTCCCGCGATTTGCCTAAGCAGATTGACAATCAAAATATACGTTTGTGAAAATATATGATCAAACCAGAGTTGCCAACAAATTTTATTTGACTACATATAATTACTCAATGTCGTACATGAAACAATTGTATACACTATCGATGGAGTTCGATCAACAACATGAAAAACATGTTCTGCCCACCATCTAATAGACTACTTGATCGGCTGTAACCTGACATTACTTCACAGCTCCCAAGAGTTCAAGAGTTATTGCGCATGAGCATAGGTAACTAAGCAACAGTGTACTCAGTCTGTGAGCTGACAAAGTAGTGGTGTCAGGTTACCTGGCTGAGTTGCTACTAGTCATTGTATGGACATAACCAGTCGCGGGCAGTGCAGTGACGTTTGGGTATTCACTGGCATTCTGCCAACAACACTAAAATGCCTTCACAGGTCCGGTATAATGAAAAATCCTCAAAATTAAAGACCATCAAATGCAATTATCTCATGAACCCTACATGGTAGCAAGTATTGTCTGGTACCGTTAGAAAGAGGAGAATCAGCTGCAAAAAACTAGTTTAATAACAAACTAATAAGTGATAGATTGTCTATGTGGGTTCATTAAAGAACATTACAGACTGGAATTAGGAAGGGAAAATGACAAACTAACAACTCTGCAAAAATGTAGGACATCATCCTGCACAACACCAACAATTTCTGGAAGGGATATATAGCTGGGTTTTAACAAACGTATATTAAAATAATGAGGAAAAAAAAGTCTAAAACTTTGATGTGCGATATCTCCGGCTCCGATGAACCCATATAGACAGTCTACCACTTATTATTTGCAGCTGAGTCTCCTCTTCCCAACGGTACCAACGATTAGTTGCTAGCATGTAAATAATCACATTTGACAGGCTTTTATTTTGAGGATTTCTTCTTATACTGGAACCTGAGAAGGCATTTCTTGTGTTGCTGGCAGAATGCTAGTGCATACCCAAACGTCACTGCACGGCCGCTGCTGGACATAACCACGGCAAATTGTTTTTTTTTGTGGAAAAATACGTTTTGGAATATTGGATTTTATGACTTCGACAATCAACTAGTATGGACTTCACTTGAAAACGGGAAATAAACACAGGTATGTACACTGTCTGATTTGTTAGATTCGCTGTGTTCACCATAAGAAATCAATGCACATGGCTATATGCACTAGTAATGACATTTCAAACATGTTTAGAGGCTAAAAGCACGTTTTAAAACTTGCCCCGTAAATGCGGAACAGGTGTAAACTGGAGCAGGGGGATAACACGGTTTTGGCAACCGATTGTTTGAATTATTCTCGATACTGACAGCACTCCTGATATCCAAACAACCAAGCTACGTTTTGAAATCACCCGGAATTCTCCTTTAAGTACAACCCCAATCCCAAAAATATTGGGACAGTATAGATAATGCTAATGATAAAAAGAGGAGTGATTTGTAAATGTAAATTTGACTTGTATTTAAACAAAAAACATGTAAAGACAAGTTTTTTAAGTTTTACGTAATCAACAGCATAATTATTTAAAGGAATCCATGTATTTGGAAATTGATGCATGCAACATGTTTCAAAAAGGTTAGGACAGGGGCAATTTAGGACTAACTGCGATGTGAAAGTTAAAATAAGATGATTATGTGAAACAGGTCAGGCAATCGTGTAACATAAGGAGCCCTTAAAAAAGGCTTAGTCCTTCAAGAACAAGAATAGGTTGAGGCTCGCCAAATCTGACAACAGGCGCGTTAGCAAATGGTCAGACACTTTGAGAACTACATTCCCCAAAGACAATCAGTAAGATTTTGGGCAAGTCACCTTTTACAGTGCACAATATAATTAAGAGTCAAAGAATCTGCTGAAATCTCGGTGTGTAAAGGGCAAGGCCAAAAACCACCCGTGAATGTGCAAGCTCTCTGATCACTCAGATGTCACTGTCATTGTCAGGAAGCGCTGCCAACAACTCTGGGCTTGGTCTCATCTGAGATAGACATTAGCACTGTGAAATCATGTTTTGTGGTGCTACGAGTCAACATTTCAAATAGTTTTTGAAAAAAAGATGATCCACGCTTAATGATAATAGTAAACAGTTGATTGTCCAAACTTTTTTGGAGTGTGTTGCAGTCATCAGATTTTAAAGTATATTTTTAAAAATAAATTAGTGTAAATAAATAAGTGTTTTCACTATAGTACAGGGTGAATAGAATTTTCAAATGAGTTTTTTATTTTGCATTTTTCATACTGTTCCAACTTTTTCAGAATTGGGGTTGTAAATCTCAGCAAACTTCTGTGTGAATTCTATGAATGCATAGGGGGACTCAGGAGGTCCAATGGTGAACAAACTGGGAACACGTTGGATACAGTCAGGCATTGTGAGTTTTGGCTACTACTGTGCCCAGCCAAATTACCCAGGAGTGTATGCCAGAGTCTCTCAGTATCAGGCCTGGATCAACAGTCAGATAAGTACTGAACAGCCAGGCTACATTCCTTTCTTCTCTACTGGGACTGATTCTGACCTCAGTGTCTTCTGCATTGATGTTCCACCGCTTAATACGACCACAACTGACCCTACAACCACCACAGCTGTCCCTCTAACAAACACTATGACCACAACTTGGCCTAATGCTGCCACAGCTGCACCTTCAACAAACACTACAACCACAACTGAGCCTGTAACTGCCAAAACTGCCATTTCAACAAAAACTATGACTTCAACTGAGCCTACAATTGCCACAACTGCCATTTCTACAAACACTAAGACCACAACTGGGCCTACAACTGCCAACGCTGCACCCTCAATAAACACTATGACCACAACTGCTTCTATGGCCACAAAATCTGCCTTTTCCAGAGAATCCAATGCCTTGACAACCATAATCGAAATTGCCACTACAACCACCATCAAGATCACCAAATCTAACCCTTCGACCACACCTGCACGTACGTACCTACTTAAATTGGAACTTACAACATTTTATCAACATTAAATTATATTACAATATGTTGAAATACATCTACAGAAATAACATGGTGTACTTTATGATATTTTCTGACAGGCAATCACATAGATATGGTAATTTTAAAATTCCATATTTTTATAGAATTTTCACAAATGCCTTACAATAATCTATCATTCCAATATTCCAACTGCATCAATTGATTATGCCAAAGACAGATGTGGTAAGGAGGTAATTGGAATGCAATAGAACACTAAAGGCCATTGAGGAAAACAGGACACTGTCATTGCCACAGTGATTATGTTTACCCCACAGTACCATGCTGTGTGTTAATGTCTGCTGACTGTTTCCATGGCCGGTTGTAATTGATTCTAGTCACCATCTGCATTCCTGTAGGCGGCCCTGGCCACATGGTCATTCTATATTCCACTGCCCATTGATGCAAACAGAGTAACTGTTAAATGTACATATACTGTATATATAATCTTACATAGTGACATTAGATAAATTCTAATGCACCTTGATTGTCAACTGGTTGATATTCTGTCGTCACTGTTTACTGTGTAAAAACTATATACACCGATTAGCCATAACATTATGACCACCTGCCTAATATTGTGTAGGCCCCCCTTTTGCCGCCAAAACAGCCCTGGCCCATCGAATCATGTACTCTACTAGATCTCTGAAGGTGTGCTGTAGTATCTGGCACCAAGATGTTAGCAGGAGATCCTTTAAGTCCTGCAAATTGGGGGGTCTGCATGGACTTCTGGAATAAGTCACTGCATTGCAGGACAGTCTGCATCAAGTACGTCAGTGGTTCGAGCCTGACTATGGGTTCTCTGGCTTTCCCCGGACCTCCAGAACGAGGCAGCATAAATTGGCATAGCGATTCCTGGGATTTGGGATAAATAAACCAATCTTGCCAAGCCTCCCTCCAGCAACTCCATGTGTGCAGGTCAGACACCTGTAATTTCAATCACGGAAGTATATTATAGTCGGCAACTCCGCAACTCCTTGGACAAATCCGTGCGATGGCGAGGAACGTGTATATGGTTCATCCAACCACGGCGCCCAGCCGCCGATTCTTTTTGCACTTTAACACAGAAGCCTTTAGTCAGATAATGCACAGGATGATTCTGTTCACCAACTATACTGATCTGCACACAAGGAGTCGCTGGAGAGAAATGTAGCAGGATAGATAATCTGACTAATCTAACCCAAATCCCAGGCAGCACTATGCCAATTTGCACTACCTCGTAGAGGAGGTCAGAGAACCCATAGTCAGGCTTGAACCTGTGACTATCATGACATAGACTGTCCTGCAATACAGCGACTTAGCCCACTACACAATGTGAACCCCCCGTGGTCCAGTTCTGATGCTCACATGCCCATTGTAGGCACTTTCAGTGGTGGACAGGGATCAGCATGGGCACTCTGACTGGTCTGCGGCTACCCAGCTCATACACAACAACCGGCAATGCACTGTGTGTTCTAACACCTTTCTGTCAAATCCAGCATTAATTAATTGAGGCGTAAAGTGATCAATAATTGTTCTCAGTTTTTTTATTATTATTATTGTTATTTGCGCCTTATCTACAGCCGCAGTTCTCACAATATAAATTCTATTTTAGGTGCACCATATACGTTCAATTGCCATTCAGTGCGCTTGTAAGTTTGAAAACGATCGGTCATGTAGTTTTTTCATTGTTGTTTATAAGCGATTAAAATCCCATATGGTTTGAATGGGTGAATAATTTCATAGTAATGGATTTGTTTGGCCAGCAGTTTGCAGTCTATACTAGGAATTGGCCATCTCATTTCACCCCTGTTAGTTATGACCGTCCTACAAGATGATGGCTATGAATTTCTAACTTGTAAATAGTATCATATCTTCCGGTAGGTGCTATAAAAACAGTTTTTCAACACATTTGAAGCAAGAAGTATAGTATTGCGTTACTGGATCTGCAGTCAGATCTATAGACTGACACCGCATTCTAAATTTTTATGCAAATTGGAATTAAGTGCCTTAAACATTAAATACTGTTTTTCAATCAAACTCATGGGCTCTTTGGATCACTGAAATCAATCTTAGACACCTGTGGCGGGCCGTGCATTTTACACCTTCCAAAATCAATGTCCTAACCAATTAAACAAGAACTAACTCACAATACCCAGTCACACCACCACTGTTGAATGGGTGTTGGGTTGGTGATATGGTAGGACTATATTAGGAATGATGTGTTTAAGATGGGTGTCTCACTGGGGTGTCGATCAGAACACAAAGGAGTCGATGCAATTCAATCCAGAACTTTACTTGAGGTGTTGCATGATACACACAGCACAGCGAAGTACAATATGGTATAACTTGTGGTATGTACCAATGGCTATATGGGTATATAACAGGAATATATTTGTTTCCATATGTGTGTGTGGTTTTTCAATAATGATGCACACATTTCACACAACTGTTGCCTCCCTCTCACTCCGCTACTGTGTCTATCTTAAGATGACGGCTGGAAATGTTCATACTGACGCATGCGCACAGACATGGCCTTTCCAACAAAGCTGCCCCCAAATTTGTGTCCAAATTTGTTTCATGGAAAAGCCGCCTAGGGACCATCTGGGTCATCAGGGTTGTCGTCTTGGTCCTGGACCTCCGACAGCACAATCAGGCGGGTAATAGGTTGAGTGTAAACTCTGTCCTTTATCTGCACTTCAGCAGTTCTCACTTGGCCATCAGGGCCCGGAAAGACCTTGGTCACCTTGCCTATTGGCCATAATGAGCGTGGTAACTGGTGGTCGATTAGCATCACTACTGTACCGACCTCGACGTCTGGAGAAGGATTCTGCCACTTCCCTCTGGTCTGCAGATCAAGCAGGTAACGTTGGATGAATGCTGTCCAGAACCTGTCTGCCAATACCTGGGATTGTCTTTATCTCCTCTTGCTCAGCAGTTCAGATTCTGGATAAACAACTTGGGGTAAGGAGCCATCTGGCCGCCCCATAAGAAGGCAACTAGGCATAATCGGATCGAGATCTTCCTAATCTTCGGAAACATATCCAAGGGGCTTGGAGTTTAGAATGGCCTCAATCTCCATAAGGACAGTCCTGAGGACTTCTTCTGTGACTGAATCTGAGCCAAGCGTGGTGTAAAGTGCTGTCTTGACTCGCTCCCACGCTCTGCCAAAATGTGGGGCAGCAGGAGGGTTAAAATGGAAAATAATCTGTTGCTTGGCAAGGTGTTGTTGCAGTTCAGGGCTAAGTTGCTTGTAGGCCTCTTTAAGTTCAGTTTCTCCCCAGCGGAAGTTAGTGCCTTGGTCGGAGTATAACTCTGTGGGCTTACCACGGCGGGCAATGAACCTTCGAAGAACCATGAGGAAGGCGCCACTATCGATGGAGGTAAGGATCTCCAGATGCACGGCTCTGGTAGTAAGACATTTAATAAACAGGAGGCCCAATCTCTTTTCGTTATGGCGCCCCACCTTGATCAAGAAGGGGCCAAAGCAATCCATTCCACATGAATGAAATGCTGGTTTGAACAGCCTGAGGCGAGGAGGTGGAAGGTCTATTATTTTCTGGCAAGCTGGCTTAGACCTCCACCTACGGCATTCTTGACATGTCCGTTGATGTTTTCGTACAGCCTCCCTGCCTCTTAGGATCCAGAATTTCTGACGGAGTTCGGCAAATGCTCTCTCTGGTCCTGGATGACACAACCGAGTGTCATATTCCTTAATAAGCAGACGAGTGTTCTGGTGACTGGGATCCAGGACAATGGGGTGCACTGTGGCAGGGTCAATATCCTCAACAAATCTTAAACAGCCTCCAACTTGGATGAGTTGAGTGGGCTCGTCGAACTCAGGAGAGAGGCAGATTAATCGGCTATTAGGATGCACTGGTTTGACTTGTCTCAGGAGCTGGTAATCTTCAGGAAAGCAATCCGTCTGGACTCTTCTCAGCACTTGAAACTCTGCTTCCTGGAAGGTGCTTGCAGGTAGACCAGCCAGACCAGCCGCCCCATGAATCTCCTTAGCTACTGCCTCCAGTAATTCCTGCCAGCTACTGTGTTTGGATCCATCTGTCACGGTTGGTAGTGAGGTGATTAGCACACAGAAGACTGTCTTTCTTAACTGTGCACCGTCGTCACCAGTCTGTTCTGAAGGGTTTAATGGCCACTTACTGGAGGGTTGTAGGATAAACTGTGGTCCTTTGCTCCATCAGTTTTCTCCAAGCAAATCCTTGAGGCTCTTTCCTCTGGTGAGATCATCTGCACGGTTCCTGGCAGAGTCTACATATCTCCATGACTTCAAGTTGGTCAATTCCTGAATCTCTGCCACTCTAGTACCCACAAATACCTTATAATATTAATAATAATAATACATTTTATTTGTATTGCACTTTATATTAAAATAATCTGAAAGTGCTACAGGGCATATAGTAGCACTATAAATAAGTCAATAATAAAAAATAAAAGATCAAGGTCAATTAAATAATTAGAAGGAAAACCCATAAAATACATTTAGTAAAAAGCCTTTTTAAAAAGATATGTTTTTAGGTTTCGTTTAAAAACATCAGTAGTTTGTTTGGCCCTCAGGTGGTCAGGGAGGGCGTTCCACAGCCTTGGTGCAGCTGATGAGAAGGCCCTATCACCCATGCTACAGAGTTTGGTTCTAGGGGCTTGGAGGGTGTTTGTGCTTGCAGAACGGAGGGTGCGTGAAGAGGTCTGAAGGATGAGGAGCTCCTGTAGGTAAACCGGGGCATGTCCGTGAAGGCACTGGTGGGTGAGGAGGGAGACCTTATATTCAATCCTGAGTGAAACAGGGAGCCAGTGAAGAGATTTCAGGATGGGGGTGATGTGATCATGCTTGCGCACCCTCATCAGGATCCTGGCAGCACTGTTCTGGATATATTGAAGTCTCTGGATGTTCTTGCCGAGATCCCGATGAGGAGTGCATTACAGTAGTCCAGCCTGGAGGAGACAAAGGTGTGGACGAGCTTCTCTGCATCTGATAGGGTAAGTATTGGATGGCGTTTGGCGATGTTCTTGAGGTGGTATAATGATGTTTTACAGAGGTGTTTGATGTGGGTGTCAAAGGAGAGTTGGGGGTCCATTTTAACACCCAAGTTAGTGACAGATGTGGAAAGGGTGATGTTTTGGCCGGAGAAAGTGATATTAGAGATGGTTGAGAGGCGAGCTGATGTGGTGTGCCAACTAAAATGGCTTCTGTTTTTGAACTGTTCAGCTGAAGGAAATTAGGCTTCATCAATGCCTCTATCTCCTCCAGGCAGGTGGTCAGTGTGGATGTTGGCAGGGGAGCAGAAGAAGTGGAGGATGTCCTGAGGTAAAGCTGTGTGTCATCAGCATAACAATGGAACAATATCCCATGTCTGCTAATGACTTTGCCAAGGGGAAGCATGTAGATGGAGTAGAGGGTGGGGCCCAGCACAGAGCCCTGAGGAACACCGCAGGTGACATTGTGGGTGTGCGATTTGGATTTGCCCCGGGCGACATGCTCAGTTCTTCCGGCCAGGTAGGAGGTAAACCAGTTGAGAGCATTTCCTGAGAGTCCAATGGTGTATTGCAAGCGGTGGAGAAGGATGTTGTGGACTACTGTATCAAAAGTAGCTGATAGGTCCAGGAGGATGAGTAGAGATGGGGAACCAGTTTCTGCTGCCATCAGAAGGTCATTGGTGACCCTGATCTATGCTGTTTCTGTGCTATGGCCAGGGCGGAAACCAGACTGAAACTTTTCAAACATGTTATTGTGTTTAAGGTGTTTATGAAGTTTTGCTGCAACTGTTTTTTCCAGAACCTTTGATTGAAATGGAAAATTGGAAATTGGCCTGTAGTTGGAGAGAACTTCTGGATCCAGAGTAGGTTTTTTGAGTAGAGGTATGATGACAGCAGTTTTTAATGCAGATGGGATATGGCCGACCAGGAGGGAGTGGTTTATGATTTTGGTGATGAGTGGAGAGATGGCAGAGATGTTGATCTTCAGTAGGGCTGAAGGGAAGGGGTCCAGGGCACAAGTGGATGGCTTCATTTTTCTGATTACATCCTCCACTTCTTCCTGTGTGACATCAATGAAAGAGCAGAGGGGCTGGCCAATTTCAAACGGGTCAACTGTTGGGAGGGGCAGGACAGCACTGACGAAAATGTTTGAGCGGATGTTAACTTTTTGTTTGAAGGAAGCCATGTGCATGTTGCACCTCTCATCTGTGGACTCAGAGTGGGAGAGTGAAGGTGGTTTGAGAAGGTGGTTTATTGTTGAAAAAAGTTGTTTGGAGTTACTGGGGCTGTTATTGATAATGGTGGAATAAAGCTTGGACCGTGTGTCCCTCAGAGCCTCTGCATACGCCATCTTGTGTTCCCTGTATGCCTGTCTGTGAACGGTCAGTCCAGAGGCCTTGAGCCACCGCTCAAAGATACGGCCAGCCGCCTTCATCTTTCGTAGCTCACAGGTGTACCAGGGTGCTGAGCATGTGAATGAGACTGACCTGGATGTTAAGGGGGCATGGAGGTCCAGGAGAATGCTCAGGGACTGGTTGTAAAATCCACAGAGTCATCAACAGAAAGGATAGTAGAGCCAGATGAGAGGAGTTGAAGGTCCAGGGCATTTACATTGATGTTTTTCAGCTTTCTGAAATTAATCTGTCTTTTTGGTTTGATAAGGAGGAGAGGAAAAGGCAGCTCGATTGAAACAACCTTGTGATCTGAAACACCAAGATCATAAACCTGTAAATTACTGATGGGGACGGAGTTAGAGATGACCAGATCAAGTGTGTGTCCCTTGGAATGTGTGGGGACATCAACATGTTGTTGTAAGTTCAGGGAGTCGAGCAACTGAAGGAAATCTGCAGCAGGCTGACATGAGGGAGTGTCAACATGAATATTTATATCTCCCAGGATTATGGTATTGGCAGAGGTAGTACAGAGTGTTGTGAGAAGCTCAGACATTTCCGGGATGAAAGCCGAGTTCGGTTTAGGTGGCCGGTAGATAAGGAGAACAGTGGGAAATGGGGGTGATAGATGGTGAATTTCAGGCTGGTAAGATCTTTGTTGAAATTATGATTTCAGAAGTCAGGTTGCAGTTGAAATAGAATGTTTAATAAAGTACTTCTCGTTACAGAAACGGGGTCATCATAACAAGACATAAAGACGTGTTCTGGGAAAATGCCCTGAATGATCATATGGAACTGAGTTATATAGCCCTAGCATTGTTGTTCTCAAACCTTCTAGAAGGTTCTCCTCAACTTGTGACTGTCTCATGTGAGAACATGTGCTGGTCACTTCAACCTCTGCCTACGCAGGTTACTATCTCTTAATGTCCAGGCCACTGCTCCTAACCTTGAATGTCTGAACATATATGATCCATACTACGTAGTGCACTCCTTTCTGAATAACTCAGTAACCCTTATCTGTCTAATGTCCTTTTTTTAAAAGTCAAAAGTCAAAGTGGTTTATTTATCATATGCATTGAATAACATACATCATCCTATGCAGAGAAATTCTTTTTGACATGGCTCGGCGATTCTATGCAGTGGGCTTAAAAACAAGAATTACAACAATATAAGAATTTTAAAATAGTAATGACAATAGTAATAATAATAATAGTAATAATAATAATAATAATAAAAC
>JACXGM010036220.1:0-11456 GCA_016801145.1 Umbra pygmaea
TTGATGACATTAATTAGGAAATATTAGAGGACTTCAGGAGACGTGATGTTGAAATGCGTGCCAGCCACTTAAATGCCCAGAAATGCAGAACGGGAGTGGAAAGCTTATTTGACAGAAGAGTAATCTCGGTCTAATGTTAGACTACATTGCAAAAATATTACCATGCATTCATAACCTCGTGATTCAGTGAGAGTGAGTCGAAAACATCGGAAAGTAGGCTATGTCTTGTGACATTTCTTTATTTACATTTTGTAAAAAGAAAAATCAATAGAAAATCGCCGTTATAATAGCAATCTTAAAGTGAATGTGAGATGACGATCTGATTGGTTTATTGCACGTTACGCCCAAACCACACCTATGACTAATGAAGCTACTTTAGACCTACCCATTTTAGATATGCGTCTGGCGCAAGAATCATTTATCCTGCTGGTAAAATAGCAACAGCGCCCGGGACCCTCCCACAATGTAAGTTGCGTTTCGCGTTTGATACTTGCGTTTCAGATCGTTAAAATAGGGCCCATTGTGTTTGACTTATATATATATATACATGAACTCATGTTTTACCTTCCGATGGCTTTACAAAGTTATATTTTTCATTGATGTGACTGTTCATCACTTGGATTCACCTTTCACTTGCCTCTTTCCACTTTCACTGAAACAATATTACACATCTATTCCATCATTTTTGTTCAGGGCTGTTGTCTTTATCAGACGTTGTTGATATTTACTATCTAACTATCTGACCCCATAACGATTATTTCTCTGTGTGTGTAAACAGCTACTCAAAAGAAATACTACCATGACCCAGGAAGCTTAATTGTTGCCCGCGAGTAAGACAGAGTACGTACCTTGCGTGGATGTGTGTGTGACAAGAGCTGATACTACAAGCAGGCCGTAACAAGATAGCTTACGTTCCCATTAAATATCTCCACCGGAGATATTTACTGGGAAATGACTTAGAATGTCTCAGACAGAACTTAGTAAAGTGAATAATATTTAATTCCAGATAAAGGGCATCAAAGTACAACGCTTTAACCGGATAAAGAATTACACAATTAGAATACCAAGAATTACATGTCGTCAAAACTCCTAAGTATGATCTACGATTTAAGCATGTCCTATACGGTTCAGTGTAGTAATATACCATTACTTTACACAATTTCTATGGTGCGCACTGACGTGGGCCAGGAGCCTTGTTAAAGAGAACTCATTTGATTAAAACTTAAACAAAGAATTATATTCCCTCCGAAGATACGTCGCCCAACCTTACCGCTGCATAAAAATGGGAGTCACTATTTCACTGGCTGGGGTTCGAACAAAGCCACACATATCAACACATATACCTGATTGAACTGGTGATAGACATCTAGGCAACATCCTGTCCGACACAAAGACACAGGCTGGTCCTATGTAATCCATTTGAATAATGTGAGAAAATAGTATGTCTTAAACCTGTGGAAGAATCACGTGACCTGCACAACCTTGTAATGTCTGTATAATAAACCACCCTTTATGGGACTGAAAACACCAAATGTCATATTGCTATGTACAGTATAATGTTGAGTTTTATCAGCTTCCTGTTGTCTTCACCCATAGCGGGGGGTTTGACCCCCCTTCCTTCCTGGTCTCATTCAGACAGTCCTCAAAAGAGTGTGAGAGAATGCCAGTCCTTAGAAAGCTGGGGAATCTGCTATAATCAGTCCTGTAAACGTTTAAAATCCACTACACTATGAATTAGTTTACTCAAACAAAAAGATAATTTCAAACCTCAGGCATGTGTGTCCACCTAAAATTAGATGAGTTCTACAGTCATGTAACAAAACACAGAGTTCAACTTCAGTAGTTCAACGTTCCAATTGTCCGTTGTTGTGGGTAAACAGAGCATCACCACTGCATAGCATACATATTGTTGAATCATTGTCAATCCTTGTTAACCTTGAATTCAACCTAACACTAAGTTGTGTGTGTTCATTCTAAAAATATTCACTGTAAACATTATTAGATTGTACTGACAATTGGAAATTCTCACTTTTCAATCATCATATCATAAAGAACAAATCTAAACATCAATGCTTTTAAAAAATATATTTTTTTAAATGTTAAGCATGAAACTAGCCCTGCTCCCCCTAGCACTCTGGGAAATGTTCCATCTGTCCTCAAATTAGTCCCATATATGCCATACATCTGTCCTTTTTCCAGCTCAATCTTCAGCTTTCAAGCAAATACTTTAGTAGTTCTGATATTGTTTAGTCCTTGTAACTGTTTTCTTTCTTCTTAAAAATGTATCTTTGTCATCACTGTTTATCTGATAGTGTGCAAAAGCTGTGACAAGTGCACTAAGTCTACATTTCCTGATGTTAAGGACAATTTGTGATGGGCTCAAACCTCATGTCATCAGAGGTCTCCAGTTGTGTTGTAGTCCTTCATGCCAACCGTGTTCAGGGAAACTATTAAATGGTGTTTGCTGCATTCACTGATGTCCAATTTGTCCATGCATTGAGAATGATTTGTCCCAAACGAGGCAACTTCTGGAAGACAAGACACGAGAAAAACAAGTCTTAAGCATCAATATCAGAATGTACTGACATACCATTTTTACTATCGTTCTTTTATTCTAACAATAATTAATCCTGAATTCTACTTAATTGTCATAATCCAATGTCCAATTTCTAAGTTAGCAAGCAATTAAAATATCTTTAAACCTTACTTAACACTACTAAATATCAGTGCATTGCAAAAGACATCTGCAAAGAACTCGGTTCAAATTCCCTGGTTGTTTTTATGATCTGCTCCTTATCCATCAGTTCACTGTTTTCCTCGTCAACTTTCGCTCCCTCCTGGTCCATTGGTGGATTTTGACTGGTTCAATTCCTCTGCATCTCCAATAGTGTCTTGGTTTCCCTCTCTAATGGTCCAATGTTGAAAACATCTCTTCTTCTCTGCGATCCACCTCGTCTCAATGTCACTACTTTCTTTGGGCCCAAGTTGTCTCTGTCCTTCTTCAAGATCTCTAAGTCAGCTGTGGATGTGGTGGGCGGGTAGCAACAGGTTTCTTAAATGCTCTGTTATCTTTGCTCAAACTTCCTCAGATCTTTAGATGTTTATGTCAAATAGTGTCATATGTCAGAACCAGCATGGGGCGATGAGCCTCAGTGTCAGTACAGGATTCAGCTGTGCTCAATGAAAACAAAACAAAAGCTTGCACAACTAGTTAAAGATGTTTTCTTCTGATAGTGCAGGAATAAAAAAATTAAATGCACTATTATAAGATAAGATACATTTAAAAACTCAACTCAAAATCTCAAAGTCCCGCAAACTAAAGCAATACAATTAAAATTCTAATGTATTGGATTGTCAATACATTTTTTTTATTAAAAATATGTAAAAACATAATCAGACCATTTCCTTGGTTAGAAGAATCAAAATTTAAAAAAGGAAAAACTGGAGAAGGAAGTTGAAGAAATTAAAAAATAAAAATGCCTGAATGTTGCTGATCAGGTAATGTAAAAATGTATGGCTTAATGTATGTCTTACTCTGGCTCATCTCGCTCATCTATCTCCCCAGTTACCTGCAAAATGCATGTAAAACTACTGTAAGCAGTCAGTATCTATTGCATTCAGACTAATTAATATGTGCAGTTCACATACTGTATGTAATGCAAATGTTGTTATAATTTTAATCCAACCTATTGATCTTTGCAATACAGTAAGTATTACAATTATCAATATTTGTAATATTTGCATTTTCCTATCAAATTACTGTACTGAACATTAAAATACATTAAAATGATTTCCACATAAGTTCAATTGCGGAAGTATAGTTGGTGAACGCAATCATCCCATGCATGATTTGACTAAAGGCTTCCATTTTGGATTAACATGCAAAAAAAATCAGCGGCTGGGTGACATGTGAATGAATGAACCATATGTGTGCCGCTCGCCATCCCACAGATCTGTCTAAGGAGTTGCAGAGCTGCCGAAAAGGCAGGGTTAGTGGGAATTGGGAAGGTAGGAAAAAAATGGGAAACAAAGTTGGGTTTGACTTATTCATCTTGTAGCACAGAGTCTTCTGAATCCAAAACTATAAAGGCACTTAATACATTTTTAAGCCCTTTCAGAAGCCAAAATATATACATAGTGCCAGGCGAACTTTGTTGTGTATTAAATGAATGTAATCATCAAATTAATTTACTCAGTGTCCTGAGGATGTGTTGAAAATAGAGTTTAAATCAACAGTTTAAAGCTGAATTGTCTCTGCAGAGAGAACTGTTGACAATCAGATAACTTTCATTTTATACAGAGAATGATGTCAAAAGAGAACTTAATAAAGATTCCCCATTGGTCCAATTTGATAGCACTAGTTCGAAATCCCACCAATGGCTATAAGCCTTGGATTCAACATAACTAGTACTGGTTAACTAGGCGCCAGCTTGTCTCGGAATTCTATATGTTAACCCCTCCCCGAGGCCCAAACAGCTTCAGTAACACTTCTACTTGGACCAAAAGGCTTTGACAAATATCTGGCTATTGTTCCTCATTTGGTTACACTAGCTTTAGAATTACATACATTGCATTCCATAGACATCCTGTATCCTGAGTTAATTAACACTGTCGGCAACATCCTACAATGGAGCAAATCTTAATTTACAGTGAAACAATCTTCATAAACTTGTTTAAATAAAGTCAATGGAATACCAAACAAAATATAATATCATTTTAGAAACATAGTAAAACTACTAGACATTTTAAAGTATTTACTAAATCTTGATAATTGAACAGAGATTCTGTATTAATTATACAGGAAACCTCAATGCAATGTGTGGGAATATTTTTCTCATAATTGCTACATTAATTTATGTTGCATATTTCCTCAAAGCTATTTCTGCCCATGGGATACATGTATACCATGTATTGGTAGAAATGATTAAACATGTATTGATTGTTACACTGTCAATTACTATGACAAGAAAACACTTTAAAACTTCAACCCCCTTAACCCAACATCGCACGACAAGCAAACGTTAACGGCGTCATTATTTCACACATAGTTTTGAAATTCATATTAGGCGTGCAACTACTGCAAACATTGTCCTATCTTTTATTTAGCTGTAATGACACCTTGCTATAGGAACTTGTTGAAATTCCTGGTGAAGTCTTTATCATGGGTACGTTAGTCTTCTACTATTGGTAATACATTTATAACTTGATGATTAATTAGCTTTCCTGCAGCTCTCTATGAAACATAGCATATTTATTGGCTAAATTGCTCTCCAGCTGTTACTGTTAACATCAACTGACTGACACATATTTTTTGTTGCCTTGTGTACTTTAGCTAGTTAAATGCATGTAGCCCACAGTATAACTCATGTATGTAAATTAATTCATAAAACCCTAATTATTATACCATTAATATACTGTGTGTCAATATTTTAAACATGTATAAATGCCTATGTAAATGAACAAATATTATTTTCCAACTATGTTGTCTTCACATGCAATTTTCCAATCGTAAATAAATAAATAAATAAATAAATAATCATAAATATACAGGGCACACACCAAGTATTGTCTGTGATATCAGCTCATATGAGCAGAGTTGCACACATATTCGTGAGGATAATAGACTTGGTTTCTAATTTTAAGCATTATGACTTTGTTGACATTGGGACGCTTGCGGCCCATCTGTACTCTTTCATTCATTCCAATTCTCTGCAAATCTACAGCACGTATGCATGCGTAAGTATGCGAGTCGTCTGAAATGGCCTTATGACCTTGTTCATTATATTTACACAGATATAAAAATAGAGTTAGGGTTACTCAAAATACTTTCTAAATGCGCTGTTGTCTTGGTCACAGGTGTCTGCGAGTAGGCTAAATGATCTTGGAACAAACAGTAGTGATTTATTTCTGAGAAGTAAAACAAGGAAATTGTTTTGGAAAACTAAACATTTATTTTCTGTAGGCTACATACAATTGTGTTCGGGGGAGGGTAATTTAATGAAATAACATTACCTATATTTCACGCATAGCTGTAGTATTCACTTGGTTTCAAAAACTCAATGTGGCACTTAAGCAATATACTTTGTCCACCCTGGTATGAGTGAAGTGAGAAAAGCAAAATACAAAACATGCTTGCTTTCACTAATTTCTGCTCTTAGACACAAACTAGACAACCAATCTTGTGCTGTCCAGACATTGTGTGGTTTTCTCACCTCTTGTCTACACCTTACATTATCTCATATTCCCTTAGTGCTCTTGGTGCTTTTGCATTAGCCAATGATGGTGACTCAGTGTTTGGAACGTGGAATTAAGGGGTGGGGCACACTGACAGCATGGCAATGTCACTTTATTTTTTTCTTAAGATCATCTGACACATAACACAAAGTGACAGGCAAAGCTGACTCTGGAAATCAAAGCCCAACTTTAGCTTCCACATTCTCTGAATAGAAAATATTTGAGTGGCTTAGAAAAACTTCAAAGCCGTAAAAAGTGGGGGCTTTTTTAATTTCAGATAAGGCCCCAGAGCTGAATGTGAACTACTGGAATCTTAATCGACGTGACCAGACTGAATTGAAAAGTGAAGAACTCATCTCCACAGTCCTATTTTTTCCATTCAGAAAATTTGAAGGATGATGTGAACCCTCTGCAGGATTGAGAGAGAAGGAAACCAGTGTGGTCTGTCTGCTCAGCTTCTACTGTAGCAAGACATAAGCGCTTACAAATTCATAAGTATTGTACGAATATGAAATTATAAAATATACAGTGCAGCAGTGTTGTAGTACTCAAGTCCCAAGGCTTGACACATCCAAAAAGAGAAGTGTGATGTTGTATAATTTTTTACATCTTGTGACTGTAAAATTACTTTAAGATTACATTTGAATACATTGATTAAAAACAGTATTTGCATGCAAAACCTGAGAAAATCAACTGTTTGGTACATTAATGAGAAAAAATTGATTAGTTATTGTAGCTCAGCAATAGCAAATAACCTGATAGACCAAGCATGATCGCTACATTCTGTGACAAAACAATTTGTCACCATGACAAATAAAAATAAATAATTATTGTCGGATGTTTGCTACAGATTCACCAGTAGTGGCAAACATTTGCCAACTGTTTTATCTGCCACAAATTTGCTGCAACAAGTTAATATTTGTAAGGAACTGCTATTTTGAAGGGACAGGATGTGTCATGTTGTATTTGGCCAATGACAGGCATTCAACATATAGCTCCAACTAAATGTGAAAATCGAAATGTCAAGTGTCTTTTTGTTTATGTGCAAACATTTGATAACAAAAGAACTTAGCCAAAAAACTAATTAAAAGACTAACAAACTAAATTCCTTATTCCTCTAAATTAAAACAAACAGGAACTAACTAAAAGCCCTTGAAATCCCTCAGGGCCACCATACATTCTACCATTATTGCTTGTTATTGCATAGACACACACATACACAGTCCTGTCAATACTATATCAAATCAGTCCACACGTCGTGACCTTTGAATGTCAGACTCTGATCTTTCCTATACCATCCCCACTAACAACTAACCAGTCATCATTTGTTTTCTTTTTGAAAAACAGACCTGATACTTTTATAATATAAACTTTATAGTTTACTACATGTTACTATAAAAACTAGTAAATTAATGCTAGGATAAAATGCACAATGTTAATTAATGCTATAGCACTACTCACTACTATATTTTTTTTGTAGTTCAAAGAAAAATCGAGTAGGTGAATAAAATTACTACAGCCTGTTTACTCTTCACCTTTTCTATTTTACATTAACCAATCACATACAGTATGTTAATTGGCACTATTGACTGCAAAGGAGGATAGTAATGTATTGTAATGGTTGGTCAATAACTCCATGATCAAATGGAATAGCTGAATCACTTCTAAAAGCCTTGCAGAGCACAATATAAATCTCTTTGGTGTTTGTATGTCTTTATTCTGACAGAAGGAAAGGTTCAACATAGCCGAAAGCGTTTGTTAATCCCTATTATAGGACATCAATAAGGAAGTATTTGTTTTTAATGGCTCGGTTGTGGGGGGATATTATCAATTCTAATTAGGGAAACAGAAAGAGAGAGCAAATTTGTGTAGTAAATTGGCATCCATTTTTTGCACCTTGGTGCGCATTGGACTTCTCTACAAACTGATATTGACACAGAGAGCAAGCTTGCATTAGGGACCTTCAGCTGTAACTAGTCCTCGTAAACACTGGGTTAGATTGTTATTGTTTTGAAGCATGGGCACATTACTGGGTTGATGTTAGAAAAGTGAGTTTGGAAATTGTTGTCAATTTATGTATGGCCCGTGAAGGATTATTTTAATTTCTAGGACACATTTGGCCTGAAACAATAATATGGAAATATAAAGAGGTGGGGCAGTACATTCTGAGCACTGGAGGCTTGTCAAGGGAGGATCATTTTCCAAAAAAAAATTAAAAAAACAATGGTATAAATATAAAAACCTAAAAAGTTGGTATTTTCTAGATAGAACTTTATGGTAAGAAAAAGTTTTTTTAGTGGTCTTCAATAGGGAAAACACCACACTCTCTGGTAGAAATATGATTTGCCGGAGGATAGAAAATCACTCTTTTCTAAGCTATGCTTCCCTCATTCAGAACATGGCAACTCATGGGTCAACCTTCCTTCTATAGACTTACACAGTAATTAAGATGCACAGAGGAGGATGTCCTCCGACCTATCTGATTTGTAAAAAAATTACTGACATGTTTCTCATCCAATCAAACACTCAGTGTCCAGGCACGCTGGAAGCTGTTTAATGCGGGGGGGCTGAAAGCTGGTTTGGAAAATATGTGACGTCATTATGTCGTGGCTGGCGACACGACATGAAATTTCTTTGCACTGTGTACGTGTAGCCATTAAAGTAAACATATTTAGTTTCATATTTATGTTTAAATATTATAGGCAGTTTTTTTTATTTAAATAATGTTGATAATGAAAGTGAGCATGCAGTTTAGAGAAAGACATGATACATCATGAGATGGAGACATGGAGTGGGTAACACTTGATTTTGACCACTTCATTGAGTTTTGTTTTGAAGAAAGACTCTTTTTAAAAGTTTTTCGTTTCGTAAAAATTGTATCTTAATTCTGATCAATGTTTTATTAACCAGTTGCCTGTATTTAATAAAGAAGAAGCAAATATATATCAGACAATGTAATAAGGTGCCGGCACGATCACTTGCATTGCGCGTGAACTGGAGGGCGCCAAAACTCAGCTTGTGCCTCACAGATTTAAGAAATATAGGCTATCTATTATAGAAAGCTTGAAATGTCTACTTTTAAACAAAACTATTCAAAACGAAAATAAATAGGCTACTCTGATTATGTGATCCATATGAAATGTGCATTTCTCTCTGGTGTTCTTGGCGAGTCCGCATCGTCAACTTGAGCTTTGCAGGGACACAGAAAACACCAGTTTAATAAAGAAAACTTTTAAATATCTCCTTGCTATTTTTGACACATTAAAAATCAATACAGTGTTGGTTCTTTTGCGTGCGGTCGTGCTACATTACGTAAACGCTCATTATTGTGTATATAGCCTATTTAAGTAATTAAATGAATATATGGGGCAATTTGTCCACTAATGTCTTAAATGAATAACTACTAGTCGACTAGAAAAAAAAACTTTAGTCGGAGGCAGCCCTTATTCCACATATTTTTGAACCAGCCGGCCATTCTGGGTGGAGCGAGCAGAGCGGAATATTCAGAAATGCGCTCTCTGCTTGATCAGAACAAAGCATGACAAATTTAAACATTATTTCATTTTCTCCGTAGCTTGAACACTAGGCATTAAGAGCGTTAGTTAATGCTGTCCATTGATGCCAAATGAGAGGCCAAGTCACAAGTCAAATAAAATGTTTTATTTACGATAATAGTGGTTGTCAGACAAGATAGGGGTTCTGGACGGGGATGATCATTTCTGAAACAAAGAAAAACAATATACTAATGTCATATTTAATCACTAAATAATACATGCATATTATTTAATGAGGTGCTGCCTTACGCTAGCCTAGGCTTCTTCAGCCACAGGACTACTATGAATAGGCAACAGCATACAGAAATAAATAACGCTAAAATGCTGGGCGGCAGTATAAGGGATTTAAAACCAATTCTTTCCTCGATTTAAAGTGCACCAAACATGGCCTTGCGTTCAGTTGTGTTGCTGATGAAGCCCCGAACAAAAGATGGTATATCCAGCCTGTCTAGAATTTCATTATGTATGTGCATTAGCACCAGATGTGTCAACCTCTTCTGGCTTGTGGTACTTTGGGTCCAGGTTTTCCGTCGTCTGAGTGCTGAGAATTATCTTTCTAATGGAGCAGCTGACACATGTAGACATAAACAAAGCTCAATGAATGCCTTAACTTATTTAAATAACTCTCTAGTTTGGGGATGAAATGAATTCTGCAAACTTTTTCACTGCAGTGAACCGCCTCTCCTTAGTAAGGTCACCCAGTAGAATTAGATGCATTCGTATGCGTGATCGATCAAACTTTTTCGGGAGTTGCATATCTTCATTTACTCCAGACAGGTTTTGGTGTGCAGCTTCGATAAGACGTTTCTATTTGTGCAGCCTCTTTCATTCCATTTTGATCAAACCTTATTTTAAGCTCTGTTTAGATTAAGTCTACTGCTTCAAAGAACTGATGTTGCCACTGTGCTTCTCCAGATTTGCACTCTGGTTCTGAAGTGTTGCAGATGCGAGATGAGGGTTTGCTCAATCTGGCGAGATTTGGCATTTTCACATTGTTGCATCTTGCAGCGGTGTTAATGTAGTTAGGGGAATTTGAGAGAATACCATTAATATGCACAATAAATTAATACATTAATAAATGATATATTTCTCTTTCCCTTGGGTCAATGTACTGAGTTAAATAGGTCAATAATATCTTAATAGAAAGCGTGGAGAATGATCTTATTGATCTTAGTTGCCTCGTAGAGATTTAATATCTAAAAATCTGACTCCATGTGTTTTAATTGTTAGCTGAGCAAGGTCAAAACAGGCCTCGCCCGCGTGAACTCCGGATCCGCCAAGGTAGCTAACCTGGAACACTCCGAGTCACGCTCAGTATGCAATATGGATGAGCTAACCTGTCCTCACGTATCACGCATGCAACAGCCGTGCGGGAAAACTATGAGCGTCGGCCCGCCCCTACGAGCAGATATGTCTCCGGAGACTTTACTGGATAATAGGGGCGAAGAATAAGGAATGCACACGAGTGTGCTGAACTTTGCTCCTTTTGCCGAATCGCCAAACAGAAAACCCTTTTAGTGCCGGCTGAGGTGCCACGCTGCGGGTTAGCCGCGCCTCAGGGATTGCCACCCTAAGCCTGGAATAGCTTGCTAGCAAAGTGTGTGTGTGATAAGAACAGACTACTAGTGTATGTAGTTGACGAGGTAGCAAGCATCTCCCGAAACTCTC
>JACXGM010036221.1:0-11456 GCA_016801145.1 Umbra pygmaea
GAAGTCAGATTATCTCAGAGTACTGGAAAATATTTTGCTTACTTTAAGCATATTATATCGTAATTTAGGAACATATTGTCTTATTTTTGGGTGTGTGTTTTTGCAGTGTATTTGTAAGGTGATTGGTGGAATTTCTACCTGCCACCTGTGAGACTTTGTAAAATCGTGTTGACAGTGTGTATCTTCAGGATTCGGGGTTAGTACCGGCGGGTAATCAGTGTGCGCGACGCATTCGTTGATGCACTGTACTGCACAGTCACAAGCAACAGCAGCGGAGTTGGAGAAGCACTTAAGATTTTTTCATGACAACAAACCGTTGTTTGCACAGTGCAGTGTCGGCGTTATGGAGGGGCATTCGGGGGCCGTGCCCCCCTTAGCGGTCATTGATGCCCCTCCTACCACAAGCCATTGCGTGGCAAAAAAATATCCTTTAGTTATTATTTTAATATTAAATGTGCAAATTGTAACTTAAATAAAATGAACTTAACGGGGAGAACGCATCATTTAAGTTGTGCATGCATATCAGGTTATACTATGCTCATTGGTCACTGAGTGAACTTACTGTACATTTGATTTCTAATGTTGATTTCAAGTTGTTGGTTGGAATCGAAAAGAATAGAACTAACAGTGTGTCTGTCCTCATAGGCAGTTAGTTATATTTCTATAAGTACTGAGATTCAGGAATTCCTCCTCAACTGGCTATCTGAATGGAATGCGTTTCAGTCATCTCCGTATATCATGTGTTTCATGAAATTGCTTGGAAAATTAATTATTGAAGACTCACCAATTTCATTCTACAAAGGCAAAGTAGGAGACTAGACTTTATATTCTTGTCTATGTTCCAAATCACATTGATTGTAGCCTATGTTAATGAGCCCTCTCACCAATCTGAGTACAAAAATATATGGTCAGTAGAAGGAACCGATAACCGCAAACTCCTAGGCTCGGCTTTCATGATTTCCTTTTAAATGTTTCCTATATTAAATGGGAGATATACAATGACAAGCCAGCTGGAATCTGCAACTCTATTTGTCTCTCTCCTGCCCGCGGTGCGTTCCCAAATTAAGTGGAGTAAAGTTAGATCTGCTACGCATGATATGGGAATTAACAAAAAACTAAATTCTCTAATGAAATAACAATTAAGAATAATAAAGGAAAATGTAGGCCTATTTCGTTTTTGATCAACATTTCTGCTGTGTTGGACAAAGTATGTGAGCAACCGGAGCGCGAAGCGATGTTTGAGCGGCCAGAATGCCCATATAGTGGCCACGACTAAATACTCTTTATGGAATATGAACAGATATAGGCCTATCTCTCGCAAGCACGATAGGGAATACTGCGTGCACATGCAAACAGAAAGAAACGAGGTACTGGTTAGACCGAGTTATAACAAGCAATTAAAACATTTTGTTAATTTTTTTTGTATTACATTAGGCTGAAGCCTATTTTCGTTAAATGATTAGCTACATTTTTTATCTTCACAATGTATATAGAAAATACATAGGGCCTACAGTAGACTATATTTGTAAAATGAGATTGCACTGTTTTCTGTACTAACTGCAGAGTCGGCGCCAGAGCAGATCTACTGGAGGGGCATTGGGTCATCAGCGGTGGGGCACTGCCATTTCAGAAATATTTTAATGCATTGGCGACATAGTCCAATACCAGGGTATGTGAGCCAAAATGAGCATTTGAAAATCCTCGCTCACTGAGCAATTGTTGCGCTCCGCTCAACAATTATGAAAAATAACGACACTCCAAATTAACTCCAATAATTTCATAATGTCATATTACAATATTAACAAAGCCCATCCACTGTTTGACCATGTATGTCAATCACTGAAATATTAAAACTAAATCGAGTTGAATTGTTATAACGTTGTTTAATTTAACATGACAGTGTGACTCTGTACATGAAAAAACAAACAGTTAGTACAGAAAACAGTGCAATCTCATTTTACAAATATAGTCTACTGTAGGCCCTATGTATAAAATAATTCCTCAATGGTAGTTACGGCCATGTCAGTGACCCAAAGAGCCCGGAGACAATACTATCCATGATTGATAAACAAAATAGTTCATATTTATGACACTTAATTCCAATTTGCATAATAATTTGGATCGCGGTGTGTATTTATATACATTGTTTCAGCATTTTTCTCCTCTCCCAATTCCCTCTACCTCTGCCTTGTCGGCAGCTCTGCAACTCCTTGGACAGACACAATGACAATATTTATAAAGAATTTATCCAATGATTTATCCCAATTTCTTTGGACTGGTTCTGTCCCAACCAAAATAATCTAGGGCAACTTATCGGGAAGATGGCAAATCTACTGAGCATGCAAATGCTAACATTAACAAACTATTTAGGAAGTCTTCTATTTAAAAAAAACATTTCCCAATACCAATTTTCCACTTTTCCTTGTCGTAAATCTTACCAATGACTCCTTTTGAATGCTTGGATGAAGCCTTTTGGCATGCTGTGGAGTAATATCAGCATGCCTGCCTTGAGATGAAAATGAGGCAGTGAAAGGAAGACAGGATTCTTTGTGCTTTGCGTTTGTACCCTGGCTACAGTGTGTGGGCTGATGTCAGGGGAGTTGTGCCTCTTAGCTCCAGTCTGGCTGGCAGAGTCCCTGGGGTCGGGGACTGTCTTGGATCTCAACAGACGGCTGCTGCTGCTGTTCAGTAGAAAGCAGCCAGGTACAAAACAATTAATTGTAGACTCTGTTTGAAGCAAAATGCTGGGACTATTTACATTTCTAAGTTATAAATTATTCATCAACGTTGTTTTGGAGCCTTGCGCTGTTTCCCATTAACTAAGCTCTTTCTCACTGTTATCAGATATTACTTGGTGTGTGATGCTGGCATTTACTGCAGAAGAGCCCTCTCTTCTCTATGGCTTTCACCTCTTCAGAGATCCTGCATGATTAATGAATACTGGAATTTACACGGAGGGTAATTACTTTGGCACCCATCTGTCGTGTGACATTTGCTTGTTCTGATCGAATCAGCGTGGAAGTTTCTGCTTCTCTAGATTGTGCTCCATTTTTTCTAGACTATAAACAGATGTTCTGCTAACATAAAATGCTCAAATTGGTCTAGACATCCTTAAAGATCTCGCGTCACCATCCTAAAAAGTGGAGTCTCTCCCTCTCTTTCCCCCTCCATCTCTCTCTCTTTGCACCTCATTTGATATTTTTTCCCCATGCCACCCATCATGAATGTATGTTTTCCAAGGGTAATTGATGAATGTTTGATGTTACGGGTTCTTTGTGCCCGGCTCATGGCTCTTTGTGCTGCTAAGGCGGGGTGGGAGGTGGTTGAGGTTAGTGTTAGGAAGGGGGCGGGGGCGGGGCAAAAATAGCTGAGTGAAGAGGCAGGGACAATTCTTATCTAATGGGGCCTACCTGGTCTAAGCTAGCCCTATTCAACTCTGGCCCCCAAAGCCAGTTCCACTCCGTTTTTCATTGCTACACTCTATTCTGGGACTTATGTAGTGGGTACAATGAATGAAAAGGTAGAACTAAAAACCAGCAGGCTCTGTCCATTGCAGGGTAAGAGTTGAATATGGTCTACGCTGTTAGGGCAAATGTAATGTTCTTGTCTAATTTTTCATCAGAAAATTGGCATGTTGTGTGACTACACAGACATGAGCTATGCAGATTTGGGACTCAAGACAAGTAATGCAACGCAAGCGGCAATGCCGGCAACTTTACCAATATCTTTCGTAGTGATTAGGAGTTGGTTTTTGAAAAAACAACTAGCTGTTAATGGTTTGTGCCTTGACAATAAGACTGCACCAATACATTCCTATATCTGTGCTTTAACTTTGTTCACCCTTTATGTACTCCAAGTGCGGAGGTCAATACCTTTCTGATTAATGGCCGGAGAAACCAACCATATGGCCCAGTGGGGGGACATCCCAGTATGTTAGGAGGGAGTTGGGCCCAAGTTGCTTGGCTTTTTGAGTGTCTGCTAGGAATGTTGTTTGATGGGTGTTGTGAGCTTTACACCATCCCAAGTACCTGCAGTGTTTAACCTGGCATTCCTTTCCAAGGCAGAGTTTATGGAGGGCAGTGCATGTGTCTGTTAGAGAGATTTTCATTATCTTGAATAATCTAAAAATTGGAGATTAGATACATTAATCTACTCCGGGAACATCTTCCTGACTTTAGTCCAATCAGGCACTGTGTCCCTGACTTTATTCCAATAAGGCATTGTCTTCCTGACTTTTGTCAAAATGGGGATGGTTTTACTGACCTTAGTCTAAACCAGACTAAAGTCTCCCTGGAATTAGTGTGGTCAGGCACTGTCCCTCTGAACTAAAACGTGTCAGATTCCATGTGGGAGATGTCGAGGCAGAATCACAGTGACATCAACTATGGCTCTTTTGTAGTTGGTCAATCCATTTGCCTCACAGAGGACGTTTCTTAGACTTAAGATGGGAGTGGAATGGGGCTTTAGTTACATCATGCCTGTGGCACACTACTCCCTATATAGTGTATTAGACTAGGCCACTACATATACTTTAGTGAATATTGAGCCACTTGGGACATGTACGAAGTCTAGTCCAGATAAAGCAGACCGTTCCTGATCTGCATGACGGCACTGTAGAAGTAATTCCATTTAGCTGACTGACCCCCTCAGAAAAGGGTTCCGACTGGATTGAGATGTGTGGAGACAGTATTAGGAAGTAAATAGCAGCCAGTCCAAAAGTCATTTCAGTTAATTCGCTTCGCTGAACGAAGGGAGGGACACATACTTTGAAGGTCTGGCTTGAGTTTAGAGAGTCTGTGGGGCGGGGGGGTGGAAGGGGCTGAGGGAAAGCTATGCTTGAAGAGACTGGGAGATTGTCACTGAGAGACAGAGAGGCGGAGCTAGATGGTAAGATAGGCAACTGAGTGACAGGAAAGACTATGTTGTTTATACAGGTGTTTAATGAACTGAGTTATATATTTTTTTAACTGTAATGTCTCTGGAAGCTAAAAGGAAGCTGTATGATAGAGGCGCAAGGAAAACCCAGGGGAGGACATTGCACAACTTTAGGGAAAGCAGACCAGGCCGAGGTTTCACAAGGTGATTATAGTGATTTGTCTATATGGTTTGCACTTCCAGCCACTCAAGGTTTAGCCATTGTCAAAAGGCTATGGAGTGGCTTGTTAGTTACTGCACTGCATTATGAGTTTGTAGTTTTTTGTGCACTTACCATCAATGAAACTATATAGCAGAAATACTACAACTAGGAGAGTTTTCATTTTGGTTTATACATCATTACTCCCAAGCGTGCACCTGCTTGAATTTTGCCATTAGGTAACCAAATTGTGTTCTCACTAGAACCAAAAAGGGTTGTTTTTGAAACCATAAAAAGGGTTCCCCTATGGGGAAAACTTAAGAACCCTTTCTGGATTGTAATTTAAGAGTGTGTGTAAAAGTCTGCCACCCGATGCTGCCAATCAATCTTTAAACTTGAACACCAATCTTCCACTACATCGCAAAAAAAGATTTTGTTTAGTTCTGGACTAAAACAAATCTTCTTAGTAACCTATATTGCTCCAGCCTCAACATTTCTGTTCTGACACCCAACAACTCCTTGTAGTGGCTAGTCTCCAGGGTCATATCACGGTAGATGAGGGCTTTGTAATTGAAGGTTACTTTTTGCTAAATCACTCAGTAGATTTCTATGGTGGGAAGAGTAATTGTAAAAAGATGTTTGATGTGTAAACCTCAAACTGCAAATCTCATGAAAATCATTTAGTTAATACATGAGCATGTTAAGCCTATGTTATAAAAACAGCCCAATTTTAACAGAAATGTTAAACAACTTCCAGTTTCTTTCTTTTTGATTACTAACCTCCATGAGACCAGCCCCATCAACTTTCTCTCATTCTTGTCTGCATTGACAAGTTATTGTTATTAAACTCAAATTTACAATAACTCAAGGCTTAATGCGTGCTCAATCCATTTAAACTTTGTATCTGTCTGTTTGAAGTGGTAAAATCCTTGTTTCTCACCTGACTGACGTTCGGCAGAGCTGTCATCGTCACCTCTCTTGAAGAACGTTCTTATATCCATAGATACAGTTCAGTAGCTCCAGGCTTAGGAATTTAAGGAAATGCTATAGCATTATAATCACCACTAATGTTATGGTTTCACAAAGATTAACTGTTTAGAAACAATCATCTGTGGCTACTATGATCTATGTGACAATGACGGTTTTGCTTAAGATGCCAATAATGTAATTTCTGTCTCACTGTGTACACTCTCACTGCCAGTGGAGTTTCTTTACCTCACACACTGTAGGTTAGACTTAAAGTTAGCTCTAGCTAACGTTAAATAACAAGCAATTAACTTTATCTTGATAGCTGTCTTACAGACTAATGAAAGAGGAAATATTTTTACTTTAACCTTTTTAAATATGTCATGTAAATAATCTCTGCCCTAACATACCAAAAATTCACATAGTAGGACGTTATAATCACTGTTATACCTCATTTAGAAATTATTTTTTCAATGACCTTTTTTGGTTTGACAGTGCATATTTTACAAGCAGTGGCCTAAAATCACAAAATGCATCTTGAAGTAGCCGTTGTTAAATTGCAAGCTGTACATCATCAGACTGCTGGGGATCCAACTGGACTTCAGAAGGGGAAGCTGTCTGCATTATTCCAGCAGCAGAAGTTCCTTTTCCTGCTTTTTCAGTCATTTCATTGGGCCTTGTGATGCTACTCTCCCAACACCACTGTAGTGTCTTCGAAAGGCTACATTAACATAGATACCCTGTAATTGGAGAGACCACCTTCCCCTCATTTTTATATGCCCTCAATGCCTGTCCTTATTTACATTATTTACTATGCTACACATCTAGCTTTACCTGGTTACTGTTTACTATGCTACGCAGCTAGCTTTACCTGGTCATTGTTTATATGCTACACAGCTACTGTAGCTTTACCTGGTCATTATTTACTATGCTACACAGCTACTGTAGCTTTACCTGGTCATTATTTACTATGCTACACAGCTAGCTTTACCTGTTCATTATTTACTATCCTACACAGCTAGCTTTACCTGGTCATTATTTACTACACTACACAGATAGCTTTACCTGATCATTATTTACTATGCTACACAGCTAGCTTTACCTGGTCATTATTTACGATGCTACACAGCTAGTTTTACCTGGCCATTACTTACTATGCTACACAGCTAGGTTTACCTGGCCATTATTTACTATGCTACAAAGCTAGCTTTACCTGGTCATTATTTACTATCCTACACAGCTAGCTTTACCTGTTTATTATTTACTATCCTACACAGCTAGCTTTACCTGGTCATTATTTACTATGCTACATAGCTAGCTTTACCTGGCCATTATTTACTATGCTACACAGCTAGGTTTACCTGGCCATTATTTACTATGCTACAAAGCTAGCTTTACCTGGTCATTATTTACTATGCTACACAGCTAGATTTACCTGGTCATTATTCACTATGCTACACAACTAGGTTTACCTGGTCATTATTCACTATGCTACAAAGCTAGCTTTACCTGGTCATTATTCACTATGCTACACAGCTAGCTTTACCTGATCACTATTCACTATGCTACACAGCTAGGTTTACCTGGTCATTAATCACTATGCTACACAGCTAGCTTTACCTGGTAATTATTCACTATGATACACAGCTAGGTTTACCTGTTCATTATTCACTATGCTACACAGCTAGCTTTACCTGGTCATTATTCACTTTGCTACACAGCTAGCTTTACCTGATCATTAGTCATTAGCCAGGGACTGTTACTAAGACTGGAGGATAGGGAAATATAAACACAAAAACACAAGAAGATATACAGTACAAGTAATTATCATTATCATCCCATATTAATAAAAAATAGTATGAGTTGGAAT
Organism: Umbra pygmaea; assembly: GCA_016801145.1. Taxonomy (NCBI): domain Eukaryota; kingdom Metazoa; phylum Chordata; class Actinopteri; order Esociformes; family Umbridae; genus Umbra; species Umbra pygmaea. The sequence goes on from JACXGM010036221.1 coordinate 7,911, forward strand.
TCTAACTTGAGGAGGCATTCCAGTAGAAACGTCCAACTTGGAACTCTCTTCGAAATTCTGACCTCAGAGTAAAACTGGAATGTGGTTACTATGCTACAGAGCTAGTTTTACTGGGACATTTATTACTATGCTACACAACTAGCATTACCTGGACATTATTTACTATGCTACCTGGACATTAGTTACTATATTACACAGCTAGCATTTTCTGGACATAAGTTACTCTGATATGAACTTTGCCAGGCTACATTTGACAGGCAGTTAGGTTATTAACTGAAAAGCTTGAAAGCTTGATTAAGCCATACATTCAATACAAACAAATCACCACAAACTATGCACCATCACAACACACCAGCGCCAAGGCTCACAGATTGACAGTAATTAAAACACCACAGGAGATCCCATCTGCATATATGCAAATGAGTCTTCCTGCTTTCAAGCCAATCTGCAGGGCTGAGACAGAGATAAAAAGATCAAGAGAGGGAGAGAAAGAAATATATAAAAAGACAAAATGAGGACTACCACCAGAAAAATCACCAAACCCGCCACAACAAATATCTAGAGATGGCCCTGGAAAATAAGCACTTATGTCAGCCGATTCTGAAGCTCTATTCACAAACAGACCCCACGGGTCCCAAGAACATCTACACATTCAATTGAATCACCAGGAGGAAGAATCTACACACACTGGCCATGTCAGTGTCCGAATCTGTGATAAAAATTGAAAAGGTTACTCAATAAGCACAGAACAAGGATCTCGAGGATCTGGAAATATCCAGTTGGAATGACCTACCCGTGTAGTTTTTATTTGTTTTTATTTAACATGTAAGGTGAATGACAATAGGTTGTCATTTGCAGCAACAGCCTGGGTAGGTCACATACAACTACAATGTACAGGAACAATCTCATAAAACAAACAGTCAGTAATACAATTATCTTCAAGTTAATGTCTAAAATGTCCCGAAGGGCACCAGTTCCTCCATTTTAAGTGTACATTGTAACTTAATCCAAATGTGAGGGGCAATAAAGGAAAAGCAGTTCAGACAGAAAACGCCACTTGAGATTAACAACACTTTAATGAATGTAAAATGAACATAACATGTATATGCACACAACTTAATATTGGCAAAAATTCCACATGTTGGAAAATTACAATGTAGCTAGTTACCTGTGTTGTTCATAATTTACAATATGCTGCTCATCTTCGTCAAGGGTGCCAATGATTTTAAATTGTGCTTTTAAAATGTGTTTAAATGTGCCTTTTTACACCATGTCTGATGAGATCTTGATCAAATTTATATGGACTCTATTGGCCATGGGAAACATGTTTACATTGCCAAAGCATGTTTCCTCTTCATAGGACTGACAGTAGTCAAGGCAGCTCATGAGGCCATAGAAGCCTCCATCCTGTGTGTTTGAGAGGCAAAACTCCACCTTAATTAGACTTTAATGTGAATCAATAAGTCTCAGACCCTGAAGAAAAAGACCTATTGATCTGAGCCAAATGTCAAGATGAAACAGTTGTGCACAGTGAGCTTGGAGGTGTTTATACGATGTAGAAAGCATCATGAGCACAAGCAACACACAGTCACACACACACACACACACACACACACGTGCATCTGCAGTAACACACACACATTCACACGCGCACATATGTGAACAGTGATTAAGTCTGCAGGTTTATTTTCCATCTTAAGTTGACTGAACCCAGGCAGACTGTCCTGCTAATAATAGTATAATGTGATGTTAATTAATATGATTTTTGTACGTTAATTAAAAGTAAAACGATTACATCTTTTTATGATCATTCATCCACAATTTTGTGTCATTAAACTGAAAAGGCCTGGTCAGTCAGTGAGGCAGACTTCTTCCATCTTACTGTAACGTTACGACCAGCCTGTTGCTTTCCAACCATTTTCACTGAGGCTGTGACTAATGAAGCGTGAAAATAGAAAGTATAGTTCAACCTGATGATGTAGTGGAATACACTGCTCTTCTTCCTGGCAAACGTAATTACAACCCCAATAGTCTCAGTGCAAGCTGTTAACACACATTTCAGTGTCACATACCAGTATATGGACATACAGTTTAAGACCATTGTACTTGTTGACTCATTCCCCTCTCTTTGCCCATTTATGCCCTAGTGCCTTCATCACACTATAGCGCATCTTGTACTCACCTACACAGCTGTCTTTTTATGATTTTGTACACTATCATTTGCACCGCTATGCTCAAAATGTTACACATTTTATTTTTGTTGTTTATGCACTGCCACATTACATTCTGACTGATCTACCTCTCTGACTTAGTTCTCATTTACACTGAATAGCTACCGTATACTCGGAGTATCCTACATTTTGGATTTGTTCTTCTGTGTATCTTCACGTGTAACTTCATGTTGGCTAGCATCGTGTGCTTTATCTTGGTCAGGTCGCCGTTGCAAATGAGAATCTGTTCTTAATCTGGTTAAAGAAAGTTGAAATAAAAAATACTAATAAATGTTAGGATTAGTGGCATTTAGAACCTTGTGAAACCTGCCCCTCCTGGATGTTTCTATTTTTGTTTACATCACTACTCTTACTCTACACCAGTTGTTACCATTCTTTCGACAAATACACATTGACTTGCAACGGATAAAAAATTCTTGCAGTGTGTGAAAGAATGCCCCAGGGTACAATTTCGTGTTCACTGTTACTCACTGTTTTTATTGACAATCCATTGTCCAGGAATGTCCACACAAAAGCTTATACACCTAAACCACTAGATTTGTTCTGCTACCGAGCTCACCATTTATCTCTAATGACAGCTTAAGGGACTTTTGTTATGCTTCTAAAACTGGGATGTAAAATTGTGTATATAGCGTTGTCTACTGTTTATTTACAATGAGCTCTTGCAGAAACTTCCAGCATATCTGACATTATGTTTCAAGGTTTAAACGATGAAAAACAACATTGAAACACAGGACTGTATGAAACTTGTTATGCTGAAGGTAACTACAGGACTACTGTAGGTAAAACCGCCTTCAGTTTGTATACAATACAGAAGTAAAATATCTCCAGAATGAAATCCGGCATTGATGCCTTATGTCATAAGGAAAATGTACAGCTGTCTGTTTTGCTTGTGTTGTTTTGCCTTATGGACAGATGTGTGCTTGCTTGTGGGAATCCTATTTCTCTTTTTTGTTGTGTGCTTAGCATTTTATTATGTGTACATGGCAAACTACTCAGGGTGTTACTTCTGGATAAATAAAGTAAATAAAATATATAAAGAATAGCTAAGTTTGGCAGTCAAGTCATTAGTTTGAAATGGCCAGGTTTGACAGCAGAGTGAAGTTATTTGTCATCCTGCTCCAGTATATTGGTTCAGCATATTCACTCGCGTTAAGGAAATTGGTTCCTCATAACTGGGTCAGTCATTCCATGCCATTAAACACTTTAATATCTCTGAGGCTTCGAATTTTCTCATAATATCATAGAATGATATTGTGTGTGTGTGTGTGTGTGTGTGTGTGTGTGTGTGTGTGTGTGTGTGTGTGTGTGTGTG